>JAHBMJ010000610.1:20854-44537 GCA_018398765.1 Chromera velia | reverse complement strand
GGGGGGGGGGGGGGGGGGGGGGGGGGCAGTGCCTGTCTACGGGAATCGAATGAGGGTGAGAAGCATTGAAGAGATTTGATGCTCCATTTGAACCCCCATCCGCACCTCTGCTCTGCTCCCTTTTTGTGTCGGCTTGGCGTAGCGTTTTTTCCATGTTCAGCCATCCTTTTCATGTTCGTGTTTCTGTCTGCCGTTTCGTTTTCGTGTTTGCACCATCTCTCTGATTCCTTCCGCGCCCCCTATCAGTCCGTCTGCATCAGTGTGAGGTCTGACTGTCCTTCGCATCAGTGCGGTGTTTGACTGTTCATTTCTCTCTGAATGCAGAAATGCCGAGGCAACCCGATCCACGGTGGACGAACACGGATTTCTCCACTCGGGGGATTTGGGTTTTGTCGACTCGGATGGGTTTGTGTTCATCACTGGGAGGTCTGTCTCTGCATGTGTTCTTCTGCCAGAACGAATGAACGAATGCTCTAGTAAAAGACCTCGTCTTTCTTTCCATTCGTTCCGTTCCCTTTCCATTTTCGAATGGTTTTCGTTGGTTTGAGGAGACGTGTGACTTCTGGTGGGAACCGTTTGAGATTCTCAAGCAGGCGGAGAGGCAGCGTCGGTGGGTCCACCGGAAGGTGCGTGAAAGGAGAGCGCTTGGTGTCGCTCGAAACATTAATTCTCTCGTATCTGTGTGTGCAGACTGAAGGAGCTGATCATCACAGCAGGAGGGGAGAACATCCCTCCTGTCCTGATCGAGACGGCCATCAGGGAAGAGCTGCCCTTCGTGAGCAACTGCCAACTGATCGGAGACCATAGACGGTTCCTCTCTGTCCTCCTCTGCCTCCGCTCAGGTCTGTGTGGGAGACAGAAAGAATCTGCGAAGGTCATACCGTGCTGCTATTAGTCCGTGCAGCTGCTCTAATGGCAGTGTTCATGTGTTTTCCCTCCTTTATCCAGGATCTCTGCCTGTCTGATCGTTGTTGTTTTTTTCAACTGCTTCCGATGGAGTGGCAGAACTCGATGGCCGTCACAGTGCCTTGTTTGTTCGTGTACAAGTCCGACTTTCTGCAGTCTGTCTGTAGGTGCATTTGTGATCCCTGAATTTCCTCCCCACTCACTCACTCACTGCCTGCCTGCAGAACCGGATGCTGAGGGACAACCTACCGACACTCTCGCTGCCCAGACAGTACAGCTCCTGAAGGAGGGAAGATCGAGGGCAACCACCGTCACTGATGCTCGGAACTGCCCTGTACTCCACAGGTATGTCAATCAACTTCTGTTACTTCCTTGCCTTTCCTAAGTGCACACACACGCACACACGCGCGCACGCCTCACGCACACGCACGCGGAGCGATCTGGGGAGGGGAGAGAGTGAATGCAAGTCTGTTCGAGCCTTAGAGCAAGTCCGCACTCCTCCGCTGTTCGCTTCGCTCTCTCTCATCCCTCTCCCTCTACCTCCCCCTCTCCCTCTCTCTCTCTCTCTCTCTCTGTGTGTGTGTGTGTGTGTGTGTGTGTTTGTGCAGGCTGATTGACGAGGGGATGCGAAGAGTGAACAGACGGGCAATCTCAAGGGCCCAGTACGTCCAGAAGTGGAGAGTTCTTCCCACAGACTTTACTCAGGTCAGCCACCCAGTCCTCCCCCCAGTCTTTCCTGAAAACTGCCCAGAAGCAATCAACAGGTGGAATGAAGTGACTGTATCACAACACCCTCCCAACTACGATTCGACCGGGCATTCTCTCTCTTGGACTGATCCTTCTTTGGTTCACCTCTTCTTTTTGTTTTGCCATTCAGGAAGGGCTGTGGTCTTCCTTGCGTGTTTCTCGTTGAATGCTGCTCCAAGCTGAAAGCTGCTGCCCTGTGCTTTTGCTGTTCGAGCTGTCTCCGCCTGTCCCTGTGTTTTTTTCCAGACAGGGAAAACAAAGACAAAAACAAGAGAAGAGAACGATCATGCAAATCTGTCTGCAGGAAGGGGGCGAGCTGACCCCCACGATGAAACTGAAGCGCAGCGTGACTGCGGAGAAGTACTGCGCCCTTGTGGAGGAGATGTACTCCTCCGAGGAGGACGCGCACCCGGGGGGCATTGCAGAGACAGACGTGCCTGCGCAGGCCAAGCTTTGAGGAGAAGGGAAACGCGTGGGCTCTCTAGAGATCTGCTGCACGTGGAAGGGCTGCTCTGCTGGCCTTCGCTGACTTGTGTTTTGAGGGCTTCATTCAATGCTCCCAGTTGGCGGGGGGGCCGGGGGATGGTGGACGGGGGATCTTTCGATATCTTTCGTTGGGACCGAGCGGTTTTTCAAAGGCTCCTTTCTAGAGAGACATTTCTGGGCCAAATGCTGGTGTGGCCGAGTTCACTGACAACCTTTGTAAAGTTTTTGATTACAAGGGAAGCCATATAGAAACCTTTACAGTTTCTTAGTCTGTAATCTCCAAACATAGTACCACCTCAGGTCCTAGCTCAGGTCCACCTGGAAATTAGGCTGGAATGAAGGACGACTTATAGGACGCGTACACTGCATACTACTAGATGCACTCAGTACACTGTAACAATTAAGGGAATGCCAAACTCAAAAAGTTCATTTTTAAAAAAACTGTGAAAAACTGAATAAAAGCCGTTAATAGTTAACGTTTTTTTAATGTTATTATATTAAATTAAAATTAATCTAGATTAAAATAGTAGTATCATTCATATAAATTGCCAGTCTAACCGTTTCTAACGTGACAGTATCACTGTATCACAAATAGTATGTTTCTAGATAGTACATATGTTCATTATACATTCAAAGTTAAGTTAGTTAGAAAGCTATGGCTATATATTGATTGAATCTACTTTGAAACTTGAATTATATATAAAAAAAAACTTTAAAAAAAAAATTAATTCAATTCCTTATAAATATTGGATAGTTTTAACGAGTCATAATAACGACATTGTCACATTGTAATAAGCTGACTAGCAAGCTAGCCCACCACTCGTTGAGTACTAGTAGTCAAACTTGAAGTCGTTGAGTATATGCAACCAGAGTATTATGAAAAGTCTGTATTATGAAGTCGAATGAGCTAGCGAATGCTTGTACTGTGTTTATGAACATATACATTATATTTGACAGCTACTAGATGAGCCAAAAGATGGAGATCGCGTTACACAGTTGCACGCGAGTGTTGTTCTACTAATGGAGAAGGCGAGATTCTATCAGAATCTAACTTCCTCTGGCACTAGCTCGGGCTGCGTCTGGCACTCAATGCTGAGATCATACTATACAGTCGACATCCAGGTCGTCATGGCCTATGGTCGCCAGAAAAACCTGCACTGCGTCGAATTACACGAAGAAAAACTCTTGTTCGACTTTTGGGGCATTCCTGCAGTACACGTCCATCCACTGCTCTGAGCTGGTTTCTGAAGGTCCTTCTGCCACAGTCAGTGATCCTTCCAGAAGCCAAAAAGACAGTGGAAATCGGCAGCTTGTCGAACCTTTCCACACGGAGCCTGCCCTGCTTCCACGGCTCCCAGAAACCGTACAGACGGGTTTCTGGTGAATCCATTGACTTTGTCGCGCTTCAGAAAGAGTCGGCCAGTGCGCCTCACCAGCTTCCTTTGAGAGCGAGGAAGGCGGAGGTACGGGTGGGGACACTTCGTGCGTTTCAGAAACGTCCAGATCGACCGCACCTTCCCAAGAGTCAGACAGCAGTTCGAAACCCTCGTCACTGAAATCCTCTTCATCCGCTTCCTTAGACATGCAATAAGTGTCATGATTCCATCCAAACAGGCAACACGATCTGCAACATGCAATGCACTGCCCAAAAGGACACTCATAAAAGCCCTCGCTGCAGCAGTCCCAGCAGTCACCGTCTTTGCATATCTTTCCAGGTCTGCAGCACACCCAACAGTGCCGTTCACGATGAGGGTCTTCTGACCAGCAGTCGCACATTGCGGAATGAATGTCCACATCCTTCCAAAAAGTGTTGCCTTTGCTACGATAGAAGAAGAAGGCATCCAGCATAGCCTTTGCAATGAAGAAATTCTTTCGATCCTTCCGTTTGCTCCACATGTCCCAGTCCTTTATCGCACCACAAGTCCTGTGCTTTTGTAACAACCGAATTGCACTCCTTGCAGACTTTTGTTTGCTTTCCACGTCCGGCCACCGTCCCTCAGGCAGATCATCTTTTGGAAGGAAACCAGAGAGGTTTGGCTTCAGCCAGAGGAGTGGTTTCACAGAGCCATCGTGAGCCTGAAATTGCTGTGTTCTGGGGGGCATAGTGCAAGCCCGAAAGAGGAAGGTGCATTCTGTACACCGGCACTGTTTGACAGAGGTGTTAGTGCGGATCCCTCGCCTCTTTCCTGAGCGTTGCACCATGGGTGAAATCAAAGCCAATCGAATTTCTGACACTCGGTACGTCACAAAGAGATGAGGTCTTGAAGCGAAGACCAGTCAGACAGACATGGTCAATGGTTGTAGGAAGCAAAGATGCGATGCACAAGCTTCCAATTTGCATTGAGACAGAGGCGCAGATCGCAGTGAAGAGAGTCAAGCAAGATTCTCAAGCTCTATATAGAGATCCAGCTTAGATCGTCGATCTGTTGCAAGAAGCACATGCATGTGCATGCATGCATGCGTTTTTAGGCCGCGGCAATGTTCGCACTGAGCCGATTAATCGGTTTCTCGGCTCTCCCTGCGCGCAGTTCAGCACAAAAATCAGACTGAACGACAGAAAATTGCATGCCTGCAATGAGGCTGTCGGACCAGTTTGGCAGACGCATCATGGACGACAATCACACCTCGGTCCCAGACCTCTCACATATGTTCATTTACATGCAATGCAGACCCTCTGAACATCTCTTTGTGAGCAGCTGAGACAGTCGTTGTCAAACTGCTTAGGACTTCAAGTTAGTGGAGTACGGGGGTCTGATCAGACTGAGCCCTGAGATCTTCTGACATCGAAGGCGAAGCTCCTCCCATCAGATTCCTGGGGTTTTCCCTGATTGGCTTCGGCTGTGTTATCTTTGCAGTGTATTTGCAAGAAGGTATTGCATTTCTCCATTTTCTCCAGAGATATGGCTTCCCCGTTCACTCCTTCTACGTCGTTTTTGGCGGACCGTCTTACACCTTATCTGAACGAGGGCTTCCTCTTTCAAGCACGGGTCTGCAGAGCCTTCTACCGTGCCTACACGGAGCAGAGTAGAACGAAGATCACCTCTCTTCAGACTGTCCTGCTAGACACACACGCAGGACTGCCCTCCAAGAGAATCGATGAGGTGATTGCCTTGATAAGGGCGGAGACGGGATCTTCAGGAAAACTCCGTCTCCAAACTCTGATACTGCGTGGAAAGAATGGAGGCAGAAGCGGAAGAAGGGGGAAGGAAGTTGAGATTCCAGGAGCGGCCTTGGTTGTCCTCCTCCTTTCGAGAGCTTTGAGAACACGCCACGCTCTGTCCTTTACGAAAACCATCGCCAAATTCTTCGATGTCTCCCCCGCCTGCCTTCTGCTTTCTCACCTGACAGAGTCAGGCAAAGACTGCATCCCGACTCTAACGGACTCTCTGAAGGATTTTTGTCTCCCAGAAGATCTACGTGAGTTGACTCAGATCTTCGACGCCGCCGGCCTGAAACTCGGAGATCTGGCCCCTCCTTCTACGGTCTTGATGATTGAACTTGCCTCCTTCATACAGAAGGGGGATGTTGCTGCCTTCCACTCCTGTCTGACGGAGCATTTGGGAAGCTTCAACGCGAAGGAGGTTGCGGAGGTCCACAATCTCTTGTGCAGGGAGTCACGGAAAGAACAACAAACAGATGCCGAGAGTCAGGCAAAGGAAGCGTGCAGGAATGCTTTTGAAGAGTCGCTTGTAAGTGTATGCATGAAGTCGGGTCGCGTGAAAGAATGCGCCATTTGGTATCTGCTCGCACGACGCTTGAAGGAGGGGGGCAGCGCAAAGCGACTATTAGAACTGTACGTCTCTCGACTTGCAGATTATGTGGAAGAGCAACTTGAGAGTCGGAATCGGGTTGATTGGTTCATGCATGTGCTGTGCTGCTTCTGTGGGGATCCGTCTTATTGCCCCTCTGAAGACAAGATGGGGTCTGAGGGGTTCCATGAGATCCTGAAGGGGTTGTTGGGTGTGTTTGCGTTTCTTTGGAAGAGAGGAGAAGAAGAAGAAGAGGAAGACGCAGATGAGGATTCGGATGAGATTTCGTGCGGCCCTATCGCCTTCAAAGAAACCCCACAAGCTGTGCTTTTCCTGTTTTTGCGGAAGGGGGCTCTTGCGTTGTTGCGTGATTTTGTGAATGCTGTGGGTGTGAATGCTTTCTTTCGGATGCATGAAGTGATGTGGTGGCGGCCGCGTGCGTGTGGGTACTGGAGCATGCAACAAATTCCAGTGTTCAGATATCTCCGTCAACTGCGTCCGGATTGGCGTCCAGCTTTGGTTTTTTCTCAGTGGGATCACGAGGCGGGTTCGATCGGTCGTTTGGTTCTCCAATCATGGGAGGAAGTTGAATTTCTTGTGTTTGAATGTGAACTGCCATGGCATGGTGTGCTTGAAGAGGCGTTTTTAGATGTCTCGCTTCACCCTCAAGCGTTTTTCGCGGGAGCGCCACTGGAGCTTCTGGGAGACCCTGACGTCAATGGGCCCATGCCCCGTCTTTCTTTTTCTTTGGAGCCTCAGCATAAGGATCGGTGGACTTGTGTGGAGGCAGATGAGGTTGTTTCAGATATTCTTTTGAGAGGGAACAGAAGGGAGATGTTGAGAGGCGCGGGAGGGGGAGGGGGAGGGGAAGAGGTGGAGGCGGGAGAGGAAGGGGGGGAGGGGTGGGAAGGGGAAGGAGTCGGGGAAGAAGTGGAGGCGGGAGAGGAAGGGGTGGAGGAGGGAGAGATAAGGGTTGGGGTGCAGGAGGCAGAAAAGTGGGAAGATGCGACTTTCTCACATGTCGGTCTGTTTTTCGTGAACCAAGAAGAACAGAGTCGAACGTACTCCAAAACGGTCTCCAGGGTATTTGATGATCATTCTTCAACTGCAGACTTCCAGTCAACTCTCTTTCATCTGGCTGGCAGTGGGTGGAAATGTCATGAGGGAGAGAGAGAGGGGCGTGGATATACAAAGGACGAGAAAGGACTGTGCCTCCGTGCACGATCAGAGTGGGATTCTCTTTGTCCTTCCTTGGTCGGTCAGCCGAGCTATGGGGCATCTATGGTTGCGTTGGCGTTGGGGAACACGAGACTCCGAGGCATGGCATGGCGTCGCCCGCTTGGCTTCTTGGTGACAGTCGGCCTTTTGCATCGATGTGGTTGTTTGACAGTGGGACCTGAGTCAGTTGAGAGTTTGAGGAAGGTGTCTGAGGTGGGGCTTTCTGAGGTGATCAAAGCGATGAATGAGGAATCAGAAAAGGCGGTCACTGATCCGAGTCAGTCTGTGAGTCAGTCGTGCGAGATTCGAAAAGGATGGCTGGAGGTCAAGGAAGTGCCGCCTCCTGTGTCCCGACTTCTCCTCGAAGGGGTTGTGGGGGGTCTTCTTGATCGGAACCAAATGTGATTTCAATTCTTCTCAATGTGCATGGAAGATCTTTAGGAAGATCTTACGCTTTATTTTTAAGATTTAAAAAGGAAAAAGGGATTTATCTACTGAAAATCTAGATGAAAATATGAAAAGGTTTTAAGTATCGACTTTATTATGACTAGTACTATGGACTAGATTATGAAACTCAAATTTTTGTTACTCACTTAAGATTTTGGAGTTAAAACTAAAATCACTTAAACTAATTAAGTTAAAAGTTCTACTAGGGTTGAGAAAAATGGCTAAAAACCGCTAAAAAAGTGATTAAGACACTGGTAATTTGGTAAAATGATTAGGCATAAAAACAAATCACCTCTGAGTCGAGGCTCTGACTAATAAAAACTATGAAAAAGATAAATGCATTCATATTTTTTTAACATACAGATAAAAAGACTAATAGTTCAATCATATGACATTTTGTTAATTATTTTCCTTCTATATAAATCATGCATATAATTAATGATTCATTTTAAAATTTTTTGAATTCTATTAAATATATATCTTACTAGTAGATTGAAGTTTCTTTTTCTGATTTTAAACATGCATCTGTGCAATGTACATTAGGTGCACACTGTCAATTGTAAAGCTTTTTAAACATACTACGGTAGGCTATTCCAGTAATAAAAGGAGGGCTAAGAAGTAAGTAAGTAAGTAAGTAAGTAAGTATGCAAGTAAGTGTGTGTGTGTATGTGTGTGTGTGTGTGTGTGTGTGTGTGTGTATGTGTGTGTATATGTGTGTGTGTGTGTCACAGTGTGTGTGTAAGATTGAGAGAGAGAGAGAGAGACCATGCTAGAGACCACGCATGTATAGTATGAGACCGTCACACAAAGCTGCGAGACGAGCTTGAAAGTTGACGACAGCTTAGACTACAGCACGCTCTGCAGGAGAAAGCGTCTTTCTGCTTCGCATGCTGCGGACTCGACAATCGTCTCGACACGTGGAAGCTGATTGGACCTTGAAAATCCATGCATATATTACATATGCGGCGCGTGAGAGAAGCTGCACCACCTTAATTCTCAAGCATACTTTCTCCGATTGTCAAACTTGCTGAAACGCCCGATTGATTGAGGGGACGAAGGGAGGGCTGCCTCAGAAGACAGAGCATTAGGCAATCCGAATCATGAAGAGTCATGCAATACAAATTCGTATGCACAGGTGCTTTCCGGGGCCGCACACAGTAGGATTCCGTGAGCGTGTCGACCCCTCCGTCTATACATGCATTCATCTCTCAGTCAAGCTTCCACACACCTGCTTTGACCGTGAAGCCGGAACGTTTATAGATCTTTGCATGAAACAGCTCAGCAGCAGAGACCCTGCCTGTGCGTAATGCAGGGCGGGCGGTGCAGATCCTGTCGAGCGGATGCAACAGGTAAGGAAAACAAGTAACAGTATACGTCTGGCACACCCTTTCTGTGCTTTGTGTGAATGCATTGCTACATGACAACATGTCGTCTTCTGGAGAGTGGACATCTTGAAAATTGGATACTTGATTGAAGATCCCCTATATTTTGCAAAGATTACCCGACAGGTTTGAGGTCAAAATACGGCTGTTTTGGTTACTCTGGTAGCAAAAGCATGTGTAGAAAGAAGCAGAGGGGAGGAAGAATGCAATGCAGATTTCACTTTTTTGCCTTCTTCTCTGTATGTGCAACCCCCTTCCTTACAGAGCTCTCTTTTCTCTGACTGCCTGCCTGGTGACTACAAGCGGGTCCGCCATTGGAGTGCTTGTACTGAGACCACCATAATAGAAAAGAATAGAGACAAAGTCCACAGCCAAGATGCCCTTCAAAAATGGGGGTCATTTTTTTTGCTAGTGCAGCTGCCATACATTTGACTCTTCATTAGTTGGATTACCTAATGTGTTCCTCGTACGTCAGTCAGCGCAGCCGTCACAGAGTCACTGTGAGTCTGGCTACAGCTGCCTTCTAGGAGGCCGAGATAACGATTGCTTGAAAACTTCCCGTACAAATTTGGCGGCCCTTCATATCTGTTTTCTGTCCCGAATAATGTACTCCACCCCGTCCCACCTCTACTCCAACCGCTCTCTATCTTCACGGGGTCTTTCAAGTTCGCTTCTTTTTCTCATCGATCTGAGCACCCCATGATCAAATTCGAAGCAGACCTCCCGGCCAAAGTCCAAACAAGCTTGCGAACCCGTTTGCTGCGTCTTTATGCGTCGCACTTTCACAGGCTGAAAGGGGAAAAGTGTCGCATTTTTCTTAATTTCGTATGCATATGCACACTCAGACACACGCACCAATGCACCCACGCATACATAAGAGGAGAAGGAGAGAGAGAGAGAGAAAGAAAGAAAGAAAGAAAGAAAGAGAGAGAGAGAGAGAGAGAGAGAGAGAGAGAGAGAGAAAGGAGGAACTATGGTTGCGTGACCTGATAAACATCCTTGACGGGTACGATTCCGTACACACATGCAATGGCTCTCTCTCTCTCTTTTTATGCAGCTTGCTACTTACTCTTCACAGACGTTCTCCTTCTGAGCCTTTTTGTTTGGAGAAATGATCCGGACCCTTCTGGACTCGTCTCAGGCTGCTGTCCCCCTGAAGGAGGGGAAGACAGACCGAAGGCCTTCAACGCAAGACCCAAAGGCCATCCAAGCTTACGTCCTGCTACTGTGCCAGAGAAATACGTTTTTCTTTCGTCTGGTGCCATGTGGAGGACATCGGTCATAATCAGATACTCGTACGCGAGCTCAATGCACGTTTGTGGGTTTTTCGTGTAGAGCTCATGATACTTGCTACATGCTTTTGTGGCAACATCAACAAGCTCGGATGGGCACCATACCTTGTCGCGTTCCCCCTCTACGCCAGTGACCAGCTCGACAGCTCTCTTGGGGGCCCACTCGAAAGTTGCGATTGCCTGTACTCTCGAATAGGGTGCCGCTCCGTTTGGCCCGAAGTGTTTCTCGAATGCAGTCTTGGGAATGAGACCATTTTTCTGCATTAATTCGACGCATGCTTTGAAGCGTCCTTCGTCTGCGGGGGCCTCTGGTGCGAGTGTAGAGCAGGGGTCGTTGAGGCCCTTTACTTCATTGTAAGCGCGTCTACGGGCCTTGGAGCCGTACCCTTCGGAATCCTCTCCTAGGGTGGTGGACTGACCGGAAATTGGATCTTTGCCTGTCATTTCAAGACTCTCTCCTCCTAGGTCTAGCACAAGAGGGGTCCCAGTCTCTTGGGCGATGTTTTGAAAAACCCATTCGCCAGAGAGAAACCCGAGGAGAGCCTCGTTCTCAACAGGAACCACTTTTGCCTCCATCGTGATTGTTTTGGGATTTCCAAATACGCTTTCTACAACAGCAGACAAAGATGCTAACGCTTTCTGCGTGCTTCTGATGATGTTCTGCTGTTGGGTCTCTTCCAGTCTTCTCAATCCCCCCGTAGCCCCCATGGCAGAATCAGGTGAAGCCTGCGTATTGGGACAGGGGCATTGAAGGTTGTTTGGATCAGAGTTGAAAGTTCTGTGGCTGCCTCAGTTAGGGTGGCTTCCAGCCTGTCTCTCACGTCTTCCTCTGATGTCACCTCTTGGATCTTCCAGGCCTCTGACGGTTTCCATGCGTTTGCAGGTGCATGCAATTCCTCGACCTTCTCTTTGCCTCCCACGATTGGAAGAAGAACGGGCTTCACCCGAACTCCACTCGACCCGGCATCAAGCAGAATTGCAACATCTAACTCGTCCACTGCGGCACCTATTCGAAGTGCTCCGAAGAGCAGAGAGAACAGGAGGCGCATGACAGAACAGTGAATCCTCCGTCGGTTGTGAAAGGAGACGGAAATGGATGCTTCAAATTTCTTCTGACAGACCGGATGTGATTCTGACGAGTCGGTCGGAACATCACCCTCTCATACTGAAGCGGGTAGTGCTGTTTGCCAGCATTGGCGGGCTTAGTTGAAGTAGAAAGCACCCTTCTTATTATAATTGTGTGAGTCGATCTTGAAAGAAAGAAAAAACATGCAGGAGATTTTTTTTTCGCGCGATTTGCGCTCCTTACGCACAAAAAAAGCGCATGCACACCTTAATTGCGCGCGCGGAGCTCCCTGCATGCATTCACAGAGCCGATTAATCGGGTACGCAAGTCCGCGCATGCATGCCACAACAATGATTGCATGTTGGCAACATTGCGAAACTCAAAAATTAAAGCAGAGTCGATCGATCTATTTCAATTGACAATCCCTTGAATGGTGCGAGTCTTTTATTAATATATATCTGTTCACACGATCTTCGACTGTCGCATCATAGAAAGGTCATATACAGGCAGTGGAAGCTTCCGAATTCGCCTGAGTTTCTGGTGACTGTAGACCACTTCGTTACATCAGACTGAGGAGACGGCTAAATCTACAACAAAGACCAAGATGGGTAGTGGCAAAGAGACTGAGGTTGCAAGGGGAAGAGGTGGTGGAGGCTTTCGCGGAGGAAGAGGAGGTAGAGGAGGGAAGGTGGGGGAAGAAGGAGGGACAGGAGGGAGGGGGGCGAGGGGAGGGAGGGGAGGTAGGGGTGGAAGGGGAGGGAAGACTGAAGCAGGAGAAGATCGGGACGACTGGGATACAATTCCACCTCCCCCACCTCCTCAAGTGATCAATCCGATAGGATTCAGAGGCACCGTTGGAGCAGCTCAAGGAAGCTCCAGAGGAAGCGTCAGGGGGAGGGGGAGGGGTCGAGGAAGAGCTCGAGGCAGTGCCAGTTCGACTCCGAACACGGACAGAGTGAAGAAGATGTTGGAGGACATTGCTCGCATTACTCAGCATCCTGGAGGCAGAGGGGGTGGCCTTAATGGTGGGAGGGGGGGAGGAATCATCAGGGGGAGAGGAGGAAGTTCAGCTGGAGGGAGGGGGGGGAGTAGTACTGGCAGCAGAGGGGGCATCGGTGGAGGGAGAGGCAGGGGTAGCAGCAGGGCTGTCCACAATGCCTTTCCTTCCTTGGAAGAGGAAGAGGAGCACATGGAGTTCGATCTCTTCGACTAAGGAGGGTCTTTAGAGGACCCTGTTTGCATAGATCAGCGCTAGTCGGCCTGAATGGCTGTACGGGCCCCAGTTGAGTTTTGAGCTCTTTGGGACTTTTCTTCTTTGCTTCGAAGCTGCTGCCAGAAAGGGGAGGATGATAGACAGAGAGGAGGTGACTTGTCTGAAGCCATCATGCGTGCACTCTTGTGCTTCCCTGTGCTTCTCTGCGCCTTGTTGGGCCGCTTCTTCCCCAGACGGGAGGCGAATATGAAAGAGAGACGGAAGCGAAATCGGAGGTTGGGACACAGCCACAACTTCATTCAACCCGTCTACACGAGGTCTTCAGCTGCATGAGTTTCACAGCACCTGACCTGACTCGAACTCGACCCGGCTGGTTCTGAGTGCTTTGCGATCCGGCTTTTGATCTGTAGGGGGGTTTGATCGAGGCAGGTAGGCAGGGCTCCAGTGGTTAGTCAGGAAAGAGCTCTGCAAGAGAGAGAGGTGTGTGGTTGAAGCAATTTATAGTGGTTTTGTGATGACACTCGTTTTCATCTTCTGGTCGTGGAAACAGGTGGCTGATAGTTTTGGATGCCTTTGATGGGTGTACTCCATGCACAGCTGTCTTGTTGGTTTGATTTTCTGTCCAGGCACAGCTGTCTTGTTGGTTTGATTTTCAGTCCATGCACAGCTGTCTTGTTGGTTTGATTTTCAGTCCATGCACAGCTTCTTGTTCTGTTGAAGTGCATGAAACTACTGGACCTCACTCTTTTGTTGGTTTATGATGGGATACAGTAGATGGGCACGTTGGGAAGGTCTCGAAGTAGTGAGCGGAAAGTGTACATCTCCTTGGACGTCTTCTTTCGAGTCTTTTTGCATGTGTCTTGTGTGAAAGTGTCTTCTTGTGTGCGTACGTGCGTGCGTGCGTGTGTGCGTGTGTGTGTGTGTGTGAGAGAGAGAGAGAGAGAGTGTGTGTGTGTGTGTGTGTGAGAGAGAGAGAGAGAGAGAGAGAGAGCGTGCGCATGCATTCGTGTATTTGGACGTGTGTACGCGTGTACGTAAAAATCAATGTAGAGTACATGACACAGGTGGTGTCCCTGAGTCATCAATACATTGTGATCTGTATTTGACTAATCAAGCTTTCGTTGCATGTTTGTTCCTTGCCGAGGACCTGACTAAATCAGACAGTCCCACTTTGCTCCCCTAAAAAATGTCAATATCAAAATTTTTTGATCGAAAATCATCGAACTACATAGACACCTAGATAAAGAGATACATATACTAATTCAGTCTAAAATTCAGCTATTACTGAAAAAATTGTGTATAAAACCTATAAAAGCCCTAGAAGCCGTAGTATAAAAGCTATATGCCATGAAAATATTCATAGCACTGGCATATTATGTTATTATTGTAAGCTGTATATAAGCTTAGACGGGGTACAGTTCAGTGAACGCTTTTGATTGCATTCATTATAAACTGTTTAGAATCTTTGACCTAGAAGAGTTCTCCTATCACTTCATCAGTCAGATGCTGCTACCTCAATCAAGCCAGCATGCAGGCAGACTGATCCTTTCTAACATCAGGCTACATCAGAATACTACATAACAACATGCAACACCATTTATGCGCATGCCTCATGGCGTCGCCACTCCGTAAGCCACGGTGCATGGCGCGTCGCCCGTCCTAGATGCCAAGCCAGGCCCACATCTGCCCGCCACTCAAAATGCCGACGTCCACGCTCGGCCTCTCATTCTCCATTCAACTTGACTTTCAAACTCAGAAAGTCTCTCACAAACCACTGCGCACATATATACCAAATCGAGCTCCGAACTTCTCGAACAAAACTGCAGGCAGAGATACCAAAGCAGATCCATATAACTCAGACATACACACACACAATGGCACTCACACGCACACAGTGACAGTCACTCTCAAACCCAGTCCACACATCTATATCTCAGTAAAGCAGAACAATAAAAGCGATCCATTACGCATGCATACAAGTCAGAATGCTACGCCCGACCACTCTCTCCAGCTAACTCCTCTCACTGCTGAGAAAGCCTTATTCCACTCCTCAATTCCATCCCACATCTGCCTGCTGACCTCATCCGTCTTGCTGGTCTCTAGCCTCACTCCCGTTCTCGAGATCTTCAACCTGAGGAACACTACCTCACTTTGCATGAAACGACATTTCGACAATTTTGCATACAATTTATTTTCACTCAGTAAGCGCAGAACAGTCCTGACATGTTGTTTATACTCCTTCCTCGTGCGTGAATAAATGAGAATGTCATCGAGAAACACAGACACAAACGGATTCAATTTGAGACATGAACGAAGAACATACTGAATCAAATGCAGGGCGGCAGGCGGTGCATTCGTCAGACCGAACGAGACAACGAGCCATTCATACGATCTATATCGTGTGGTGAATGCTGTTTTGGGGATGTCACTCTCTCTCTTGCGCATTTAATGATAATATTGATGGAGGTCGAGAGTTGTAAAGTATCTCGCTCTGTGCAATCGATCGATCAAATCCTGTGGGTGCGGCAGAGAATGTTTATCTTTCACTGTGATTTTGTTCAATCCTGTGTAATCATAACACATTCTCATTATTCCGTCCTTCTTCTGTACAAAAAGGATAAGTGCTGCATACGGGGAAGCAGACGGACGAATGAAGCTTTGCTTTATATATGCATCTATCTGCCTCCTCAATTCATCCAGCTCTCCCACAGACAATCGATATGGAGGGCAGGCAGGCGGAGAGTGACCAGGCTCGAGCTCAATCTTGAAATCGAGATCAGGACCTCGAGACGGCGGTAGTTCAGAGAGTCGGTCAGGGAAGAGAGACGCATGCTCAGCCACAATCTCTTTTACATCATGCGGCACTTCCTCATCTAGTAGAGCAAGAAAAGCATGTACATCTGACAAATCAGCAGTCAACCGAGCAGGATGAGTAGACGGAAGAGAAGAGAGAAATCCAGACCCAAAGTTCCCTTTATTCATTCTCTCCCTTCCTTTCCCCTCACTGACTTCTGTCGCATGTAATATACAGTCACTCTGCTGTGCAGGCGGTCGTGCCGTCTCCAGTCTCACCACGTGACAGATGGCACCCTTTTGAATCGCTCGTTTTGCTTGCACATTCGACACCACAGGAGGGCATTCTTGTTCTTCCTGATAACAACCCCCCTTCAACATCACTTCTTCCCCTCGAAAGGAAAACCGAAGAAAACGAGACCAGTGACCGAGTTCTGGCTCATGTGCGTCACTCCACTTTCTTTCAAGGATCACGTCGTGACCATCAAGATCAGTAAGCAATGCAGCAACAGTTCTCTGTATCCCTGAATATAAAGAGGCATTACAAGTGCATACTCACTGACCTCTCGTCTCCCGGTCTCCTTGAGGGCGACCCTACAGCTCAGTGGTATCCCAAACCTGCGCACATACAACTAACACTTGTGTGTAATCTGGCGATCAATAAAAATATTGTCTGCTCCTATGTCATACATCACTCTTACTGGAACGCCCGCGATCGTGCCTTGATAAACAAAACCAGTCTCAAAACTATCATCCTCATCCTCATCCAGTTCATTTTTTATCTGATCACCTTTCTGTCCTGCTGTCTCTGCTGCTTCTCTACGTACCGTAGCATCACTTTCCACAACGACGTCGTCCTCTTTACTCCTCCCGCGGATCGTCCTCACTTCTGCGACACGCCTTGATCCCACCCTTAGGCTACGCGCCGGTTGAGCTCGAGGGTGGTATGGTTGAGGAGACCCGCCAAAGGACGGTGACTAGAAGTGACCTTGAGTGCCTGTATGCCCAAACTCTCGACCCAATGATGTGGGAGAAGATGGGCTGCTTCCCTGCTTCCCATCTGTCTCTCTCCCCAGAGCGCGAAGGCAGAGACAGTCCCATCCGCGAGGTGTCAAGAGCCTGCATAACTCCCTGCGGAGGGAGACGTGGTCCCATCCCGCATTCCCTCATTTAGTGACCTTTGCGGCCACACAAGAGACAGCGCTTCTCTCTCCATCTCTCCATCCAGACCACCGGAGGAATAGCGGGATGACATAGGGGCATTCCTCCCGTGATCGAGTTCCGGTTTGCCTGAAAGGCGCGAGGGCCGGACCGGTCAGGTCATGTGGATCCCTTCTGAAAGACGAATCCACAGGAATCACTACCCCTTCATACCCTCTCGCTCCTCGACCAAAGCCCCTACAACTACTGTCCGTACTCAGCCACAACTCCATGTCGAGAGCTCTGGCCATCGCATCGTCCAGTGTCTGGGGCTCTGTGCGGTCGGTCTTAAACTTGACTTCTGGAGGGAGTCCATCGATGTAGTTCTGGATCAAGTCCACCTCACTGGCGCCAGTCACCTTCCGAGCAAGCTGGGCGAACTCGTCGTTGTAGCGAAAGACTATACCAGTGTACTTCAGGAACGAATTTCAAATCTTCTTCCTCGCTGTCCTTCTCGCATGCTTGTCATAAAAAGTGAGTCAGACATGAAGCCACTCTCTCAGGGCAGGCCAATCTGCAAAACCCATACCCCGCTGTGTCCTCAAGTCATACCAGTCCTTAAGCTCCGGAGAGAGAAAGGTCTTCACAAGGAAGAGTTGCCGAGATAGAGGTACCCGTGCGATTGTAAAGTAGTCCTCCACATTGATAAGGAATTGTTTAGTCTGATCACGGCGTCCAATAAACTTTTCAGGCCTCTTTAGAGTCACTCTGGGAGCCAGATCCTTCTCTTCAGAGCCCTGAAGCGACACCCCAGCCTGGGTGCCTCGCTGCATGTTGTCCGGAAACATGGGCTGTGGTTGTACTGGTTGTTGTTGGGTGACTGCTCTAAGCTGAGCAATCACCCCCTGCAGTGACTCACGATTCTCAACTACTGCCTACTATGTCTGCGTCACTACCTGCGCTGTCTGCTGTTGTCCTTGCTATAAATCAGAGATGTTCTGCTCGATGTTCTGCAGAACACCACTAACTTGCGAGGCAAACTGTTCAGAGATCTCCATGTTCAAAACACAAGAGCCTCCCCAGTCGAACAAAGCTCTGCGTTACCACTCTGTAAGCTGTATACAAGCTTAGACGGGGTACAGTTCAGTGAACGCTTTTAATTGTATTCATTATAAACTGTTTAGAATCTTTAACTTAGAAGAGTTCTCCTATCAGTTCATCAATCAGATGCTGCCACCTTAATCAAACCAGCATGCAGGCAGACTGATCCTTTCTGACGTCAGGCCACGTCAGAATGCTACATGATAACATGCAACACCATTTATGCGCGTGCCTCGCGGCGTCGCCACTCCGCAAGCTACGGTGCATGGCGCATCGCCCGTCCTAGACGCCAAGCCAGGCCCATAATTATTGTATGATATTATTATGATACGAACTAGGATATGAAAAAAATGTAATCTAGTCTTAGTACTCTGGAATTATTTGGAGTCATTGGGAGTCAGTAAGACTTCTTATATAATGTTTGATAAGGTCTGGGCAACGTTTAGGCTACTCTGGGTATGATTTGGGCAGTCGACGCCGCAACTCAACAGGTACGATATGGTGGGCTTCTATCTAAGCTAAACTATGAACTGGAGCCCTTCCTAAGTGGGAGATCTGAACTGGGCCCAAATTTTTCATATCGAAAATCAATCAAAAAAAAAAAGAAAATCAAAAATCGATTTTAGGCATGGCCTAGCCGCCGGTTATGACCGGTTATCATAACTGGAGGGTCAATAACTTATAACCTAACCTCATAACCTACCATTTTCCCTACCTTAGCCCAGTTAGGATTGGTAACCAACTGGTTACATGTGTATCATAGAAGCCTAACTTAGCCTAATTAAAATTTAAGCATTACGACTAGCGTTATAGGCAACATAAAAGTAGCTAAAGAACTAACAATGATGTTTTAATATGTATATCTAGATGTATATAGTCTTCTAACAAAGACTAAGTTCTAATTATAACATTTTCTAGAACAGTTTTTGTAGAGTAGCTTAAAACCTAGCTTAAAACCCGTATAGCCACTCGTAGTATTGTGAAGACTCGCTGTGACCCTGATAGACAATTATCACTTGAATTGCACATATCTAATTGTGTCATGCATATAATAGTGAAAAGACCACGTTAGTGGCATTAGTACTACAGTGGGCGTAATATCCAGGGGAGTCGTACGAACCAGACAACATGTATGTATAGGATTCATTATGCTCGCATGCAGTCAATAGGATCGAAGTCATCTGTTATTTAGATTGAACGCAATTTAATATGAGAATTATAGTATAAGAGATTGCAGTACTGACTATATACATGACAAACTAGATGACAAAACTTCAATCTCTAGTTTAAACCTAATTTGTATAAGCCCTACTAGTAGTATAAGCCCCGCTAGAAGCCTAGCTGGGACTAAAAAGCTAGCTAAAAAGAGCTAGGGTATGCTAGGGTACTAGACAGCTAGCTATAGACTGTCATAATAGACACCGTCACAGACCTAGTCACAGACTCATAACATTATGTCAGCATATACAATTGAAATGAAAAATGCAGCAAATCTTCAAATTAGAGTCATTATTTGATTTTAAATTTTAATATTGGTAAAGATACTTTGGTATGAAACTATACTAAAGCGTTGTTTCCGAAGAGGGCCATTCCTAGGGCCGTTCAGGAGGCTCGGAAGAGCCGCTAAAACAGCCCCTTAATTAACTTGAGCTGTTTTTTCTACACATATCGGTTTAAGCTAATAATAATAAACCACGCCTATCGGCACAGGCCGCACAGCGTTTGTGCATGAGTCAGCAGCATGACCACGAATTACAAAACTGTGAATTGTTACAGTGTAGTCTGCACTCAATTGTACATGCATTCTGTATGTGAAAATTGAAAAATTCGTTAAATTCTTGCAACACCTACAGTGCACCGTGGAGTAGTATAAGCTAGGCGCGGCGGCCTAGTCCGAGGGGCTTGCGCTTGCAACAGATTGGCCATAATAGACGGACAGGACCTATGCCTAGGCAAGATGCATACTGGCCCGACAAAGGACCAGAGAGACACTAAAGACAGTGCAGGACGGCCTCCTCTCCTCCAGGCCCCCGCTTCAATGCTAGCTGTCGTCTCTGTACTTCTGGTCCATCATATATCGAGTGCTCTTCAGTTTCGAATTCGCGAGGTTGATCACCTCTGTGAAGGCACACTTGAACGCGTCCCTCCCCTCCTTGCCCATCGAGCTCGCGCTCCTCGCCACCTCTTCTCTGTACCGGAAGGAAAACCAAGTGGAACCTCCGCCGAAGGCTGCCTGATGAACGCTGCAGTCATTCACCGATACACACGACAATTGATACGTGAACCATCGATGCATGTGTGAGATCACACGTAAAAAATGTATGTTGTGCACAGACAAAGAAATGCACACGTGCATACCTGACGGTATTCATGTCTACCTTTATGACTCATTTGCAGTAGTCTAGCAGAAAGTCCGCCTCCCCTCAGAGCATCTTCACCGCCACACACGAAACGAAGAGATCGACTTCGCGGACCACACACAGAACCAAAAGAGTTCGTTCATTTTATTTTTTCAAATTCCGAGTGTAGCCTGAAGCCAAGTCTTCCTAAAAAGGCCTATCTTGCAAAAAAAAAAAAAAAAGAGCCGACTTGGTGTCCGAATGACGGACTGACTGACCATCTGGCAATCCTCAGATGCTCTCTGCACTGCCCGAGCAACCCTCCCTTCCCCCCCTTCGCCTCCTTCCTCCAAGCGCTTCCCAAGTTTGCAGTCGACGTGAACGCCGCTGCTGCTGCCCTCGCAGCCTGGATGCGGAAGACCACAAGGCACTCATCGTTCGGTGGGAATCCGGGGCCCTTCCGCGCACCCCTCTTGCCCCCCTCCACAAACGCAATGCAGGCCTTCCAGTCCTCTAGGCACTGCAGCGCAACCGCGTGGAGTTTTCCTCTGTCAAAGCCCTCCCCTCCCTCTCGGTCCTCCCTCGGTGCCCAAAGGCGGGCTGGGGTCTCGTCTTCGTCCTCCTTCCTCTCCCGCTTTGCGAGACGCTCGACCAAGGAGCCACGCAGTTCGGCCCTCGTCTGCAAGAGTTCCAGGTGATCCGCAGAGGCCAGAACTCTCAGGGGCTTGAGGGAGCCCGCTCGTGCCCGCTTTGCAGAGCCCGGCTTCTGCTCCCCGGTTCCTGCCGCATCCGCCTCCGCCAAGAGCTTCTCTATGAGGTCGATGCGGTCCTCTGGGGGGGAGGGGAGGGAGAGCGCCTCTCTGATCTCCTCCGGCAGGGCCTCGTAGGAGGTGGGGGGGAAAGGCTTGCCCTCACTCTGGACCCAAGAGGAAGACACAGAGCACGCAGGCAGGCAAAGTCACATACAGCGGACACGCAGGACACGTGCAGCAGCGATTCATCGATTATGGGTAATTCTAGAAAAACAAATAAATACCTAAGCCCACCTCTCGCGTTTTCTGTGCACATGCTGGGCACGTGCAGGGCCACTTGATCAGTCCTTTCTGTCCAACATCAACATAACCAGCAAACCAATTCAGCCCACCTCTCGTGCTTCCCGTGCACACGCAGGGCAGATGCAGGAGAACCCGCGTGCCCCCTCCTGCAGCGCCTCCGCCCTGCTCCTCCTATCCTCGCACAGCGCCTCCGACTCTGCGTACGAGATGCAGAGCTCGTCGCCCCCCCTCACCGGACGCGAGGCAACGAACACTGCCAGGGGCTCCCTGGGGCCATCCGCTGCGCTGCTGCATGTGCAACAGAAATCGTACGCACAAAGGCCAGTTAAAACGCATGCGCAACAACTACAGGGACAGGCCACGAACACTGCCAGAGCCCCCACCCGCGCCCTCACAAACACACAAACGCACGCGCGCATGTGAATCACACTAAGTCCTGCAGTGTCCGTGAGGCCGAGTGAGGCTGTACACGTTAAGGGCGAGCCAGTTGCGCCCCCCCGCCCCCCTCTTTCACACACAATTGTCTGTGTGACCAATCACTGACTCGGACACGGCAGAGCACGTGCGTACTTACGTCGCAATTAATAGTCAAAAAAAAAAAAACTTACGTCCCAACAGGATCCGGCAGTTCCCTCCGCAGGGAGAGGAAGTACCTGTTTACGTTCGGCTCGCAGGAGTGGTTGAAGAAGGAAGGCAGGTCGAACAGCCCCACTCCCTCCCCCCCAGGGGAACCCGTTCCCCCCTCCCCACTCCGCGCCCGGTGCGCGTAGCTGAGCTGCTCCGGACCGTCTGGGTAAGTGCCCATGGCGTTCAGAGCGACGACCCACAGAAATCGCCGCCTCTCTTCTGCGCTCTTCGCGCCTGCCCTCTCTAGCTGCGTCTCTAGGAGAGCGTCCAGTGACGGAGAGTGGGAGCTCCACTCGCCTGGCAGTTCGGGGGGGCTGTGGGGGTTCGTGTGTGTCTCCTCTCTGGGCTGGAGAAGCTGGAGCGAGGGAAGCACTTCGAAAAAGGGGGCGTCGGAAAGCTCTGGAAACAGAGCACGGCGCCTGGAAATTTTGGAGACAAGAGAGAGACAGAGACGGGCAACGTCCACCCTCTCAAGAAACGCTTCTTCATCTTCTTCCTCTTCATCTTCTCCCTCTTCATCTTCTTCCTCTTCATCTTCTTCATCTTCATCCACTTCCTCATCTTCCCCTTCATCCCCTTCCTCATCCTCTTCCTGTTCCCCATCGTCTTCATCTTCATCATCGTCATCTCGATCTTTCTCGTCTTCCTCTTCGTTTCCTTCCTCTTCATCTTCCGTCTCCAGCTGCTCTCTTTCCCTATCTTCGTCTTCCTCTTCTTCCCTGCCCCCCTCTTCATCTTCTACGTAGTCACCTTCGTCTCCCGTGCCCCCTTCTTGAGGCAACAGACGCGGCCGCTTCTGCGGACGTGCGACGCCCCCTCCCTCCCCTCCTCCTGCTGCAGCTGCTGTGTCCTGTCGGGGAGAGAATTTTTGAATGAAGAGACTCCGCTCTTCGTCGCTCTCCTGCGAGGGTGTCAGAGGAATTTACGTTGCAAGAGAACACGATGCCACTGAATCAACCATTCACCACATGAATGAAGCACGCGCAGACGAACCCATCGAGGTTATTGACGGGGGGGGCAATCCAGTGAAGCAGACAGCGTTAATTCGTCCTTTGTCATCATGCTCGCGCAATAGGAACAGAAAGGGAAGAGACGAAGAAGGGAAACGGCGTTGGAAAGAGCCGACAAAAAGATCATAAGCAATAACGATTTTTTGACGGCACCCTTTTCGCGTGGGATCTAGGGAGCAAGTCAAATGCAGGTGTAGGATAAGAATAAAAATGAAATGTGGGTTGGTTCTACGACGCACGGCAAGAGGCGGAAAGAGGGTAGAAGAGGGAAGGGCAGCAAGTGACAGAGGCATGGACCGCAGGAAAAAAAAAGGGGACAGCAACTGACTGAGACAGGGACCACAGCCATCGGCCACCTGCACGCAAACAATGCCGGTGAGTGCATCTTAATGTCAGTCAGAGTTACCGATCGCGCTGCGCGCCCATAAGCCACCGTCTACTTGCCCCAGCAGCGAGACCCACCTTATCAGAATAATCTGCCCTGGGTGGAGATCCTTTGTAGCAAAGAGACCGACGCCCTTTTCCCCCTTTCTTATCTCAAACGTGCGTGCCTTCTCCGCAGCCCTCTGCAGGAACAGATTGCTGGGAGCGGCCCCTTTCTTGGCGATCTCCGCGAGGAGCCGCGCCTCCCCCTGGTGCCATCCCCCCTCGAGACCGGACTCAAAGACGTCCAACGGAAACAGCCCCGAAGCCATAATGGACGTCGGGCGGTTTCTGCTGCTCATCCCTTACAACACGAAGGCCGTTTTCACTCTGCCCGGCGAGTCTGCCGTCTCCAGCCTGTGTGGCGCTCGCTGGAGGATCCCATACTTTTCTTGGATTTTATTAATACTGCTGGCGATGACGAACGCTGCGAGGACTGCCAGAGTCAGCCAGACTTCATTGGCGTCTTCATTTACAGCACTTTTCCATTTCATCTTGTTGAGTGAATGCATGGCGGCGCGCCCCACGATGCCCGATGCATGCATGCGCATGCACCGCGCGCGCGCGCGCGGCCGGCGCGTCCACGCGCCGCGCCGTTCCCGACGCACGCAGAGAGGACGAGTATAGGGGACACAAGTAAATTCGCGTATCCGATGGTATCGGATACCGTTTGGACCCCCCCCCCCCCC
>JAHBMJ010000610.1:2892-20546 GCA_018398765.1 Chromera velia | reverse complement strand
CCCCCCCCCTTTAAATAGGCTGGGCCCCGGCACGCAAATTTTTTTGTGTCCCCGTAAATAGAAAGAAAACTTTGAGCTGGATCGATTCCTTGGTGATCGATGACCTTCTTGCTTGATCAGCCCGCTTTTCAAAGCGATCCGCTGACTTCATGTTGATCTCTGATGAGCTCCGAAAGTCCTCACCGTGGACTGACTTTGCAAGTCAATGATTCTGTGTCGCTTGTTCTGGAGGTGGGGAGACTACTGCACCTTGCTTGTAGGAATTGCGCTTGGCGGTCTGCTGTGGGGCTCTAGGGGGGCGAATTCTTCTGCAGAAGGGTTGCCCACCCTCTCTCTCCGTCTTGAAAAAAGCGGCAGCACAAATTCAAGCAGCTCCCACCGCCCCGCCTCTCATTCTATGCACACAGAAAGAAATTCCCTCCTCCCCCCTCCTCCTCCTGTAAGGCACCTCACGGAGGTACGCCGTATCTCTCCTCGAGAGCTGCAGGCCAAGAAGGCTTTCCTGCTCCCCCTGCTGAATCACTCCGGCCTCCTCACGCTGACCCTGGAGAGATTCTTTGGGAGGGTGGGTCTGGTCCTGGACGTTCTGTGCAAGGAACACGATGAAGCTTCTGATGTGTACAGAAGGCAGATATTGATGCAGTACGAGAATGGGCCTGGGGGGAATTCGTCATCTGAGTCCTTAGGGGCAGAGAATGTCCCTGAGTATCCGCTGGTTGTGTCCTTCGGGAGTATCGAGATCGATCTGGGGGCACTCAGGCCTGAAGTGAGAGAGGCTGTGCTGGAAGAACGTATGCCCTTTGGGCGAATTTTGGCTGAGTTCGGGGTGCTCAGTCGTGTGCAGCTGGAGAGTTTGATCGAGGCTGATTACAATGCCTCAGAGTTTAGGTCGTTTGAGTCCCTTTTTCGGTTAACAAACTCGAGCAGCCCTTCCACCTCTTGTGGGGGAGTGACTGAGGAATCGAAAGGAAGAGGGGAAAAGGGCGTTTTGAAGTCTTTTCCTCCTGCCGACAGCCTCAGAAGAGGAACGGGGGAGGGGGAGGGTGTACAGGACGATCATGAGGATCCAGAGTTTTCCTCGTTTTTTGATGCAGCAGCTGTGGGGGAGAGGGGAGAGAATCGGCAGAAAGCACAGGAGGAGACGGGATGGGAGGAGGGACGGCTGTTTGGTCGCAGAGTCACAATCGTCTGTGACGGGGTTCCTGCTGTGCGGGTGTTTGAGCTTTTGAACACTGCCGCCATTGAGTCCCGTCTCCGTTCTGTTTCCGTTGGGCTCTCTGCAGAGGAGTTGCCCTCCCCGACTCCGTCTTCTTCTAGCTCGGACAGGCTCAGCCCCCCATCAGAGGAAGAATCTGACCTGTTGCATGGAGGCGGGGACCCTTCCGTCTCGTCTGCCTCCACCCGTTCGTCTGAGGGGGGTGCGACTGGTACTGGTTTTGTGTTGCGCTCCCCCTCCCCCTCTACTGTCCTGAAGGGTGGGAAGGACAGACCACGATGATCGACCGATCGAGCATGCATGTTCGAGATAGACAGTGCATGGGAGGAGGGTGTAAAACTAGGCAGAGAAAAATGGACAAGTTCAAATTTGCATCATGTATGTTTTCAGCCAGTCAGGGAGAGAGGGACAAAAGAGAGCTGCAGGGCGGTGAAGCACCAGCGGAGAGTGCAATGAGCACGGGGAGTTGGCTTCCTCAAAGTTTTGTTTCTTTGTCGGTTGGTTTGTCTGTCAATTGACTCTGTTGATCTGTATGTGTATCCCTCCCTGGTTTCGTGTCTGGGTACCGAGACTTTTGGGGTCATCGTGGATCCTCCAAGGTTGGTCAAAGGGCTGCCTGCATGTGGTGATAGAGTTCCTGTGTCTGAAGGCTCAGACAGACAAGATCGATCGATGCATAATATTGGGAAGATCAGCGTGCCACTTAGTGCATGCACTAGGGAGTGCATTGAAGTTTCAACCTTGGGAATATTTTGGACCTATACCTTTTCGACGAAGAGGACAAACCGACAATGATGAACGCAAGTTGTAGGTTGTAATTCAAACGTGTGTGTTTGTGTGTGTTTCTCTCTCTGTGTGTGTGTGTGTGTGTGTGTGTTTCTGTGTGTGTGTGCGTGCGTGTGTGTGAGTGTGTGTGTGCGTGTGTGTGAGTGTGCGTCTGTCAGGGAAAACAAATAAAACATTGTCTGTCTGTTTGTCTGTAAAGAAAAGACGATATAGTCTGTCTGCCAAAAGAAGACAGAAAAAAACAGAAAAGAATGAAGAAAGAGAAAAAGGGAAAGAAAAGACAATACAGTCTGTCTGTTTGATTGTTGGTTCTGTTCTTTTGTCTTTGTTATTTTTGATGGTTGATTCTGTTCTTTTGTCTTCATTCTTTCTTTCTGAGAATAGAAGGGAGAAGAAGAAACGCCTGTCTGTCTGTCTGTCTGTCTGTTCACGTATAGTCTGTCTGTTCACTGAGAGGAGGAGGGGAACGAAAGAGACATTTCGTCTATCAGCCCGTCGAAAAAGACGTGCAATCTCTCTCTCTCTCTCTCTCTCTCTCTCTCTCTCTCTTTCTCTTTCTCTCTGCGTGCGTCTGTGCGTGTGCGCGTATCCATTCTTCTTTCTGGCATGTCTGTCCGATTGAGTTTTTTTTTTTCTGGTTTTGTTGTCTGTCGATGGGAACCAAAGAAGGGAAAAAGGAAGCCATGTAGTCTGTGTGACAGCATCGTAGAGTAGCATGTGGCTTCGGTGATCACGGGAAGTCCTTGCAGGAGGTGCAGAGGCAAGATGCGCTTATCAATAACTGCAAACTTATCGAACCCCCTGCCCACATTGTCTGTGTGGCCGATTTGTTATTTTGTCTTTGGTTCTTTCTTTCTGTTTTTCTGTGGTTGATGAAAGAATGGAGGGAAAAGAGAGCAGTATAGGGTCTGTCTGCTGAAAGAAACATACGGTCTGTTGTCTGTCTCAAAGGT
Organism: Chromera velia; assembly: GCA_018398765.1. Lineage (NCBI taxonomy): Eukaryota > Chromeraceae > Chromera > Chromera velia. Next base: position 17,591 of record JAHBMJ010000610.1, on the reverse strand, counting down.
TGGAAGGAGAGGGAAAGGGAAAGGGAAAACAATTGGTCTGTCTGTCTGTTTGTTTGTCTGTCTGTCATGAATAGATTTTAAGCAGGGAAAAGAAGAAGCATGTATTCCCTTCCCCCCCCCCCNNCCCCCCTTCCTCTCTCTCTCTCTCTCTCTCTCTCTCTCTGTGTGTGTGTGTGTGTGTGTGTGCGTGTGTGTTCGATTTTTTGTGCGTCTCCAGCAATGTGTGTCTGACGGTATCAACTCTGGCCCTGTATGTTGAAGAGTTTGTACATACCTGAGATTTAAACTTTCTTTTTTTATTTTTTTCAAAGACCTATACATGATGCCAACGACTTTCAGTCTCTTAACTGACCTAGCTCTTGACCTGTCAGAAAGAAAATCCAAGTCTGTCACTCTAGCTGTCAGTGAGACTGTCAGTCTAGAAATTGACCTAAAAACTAGCATAGAAATTGATTTTGAAAAAAGGAAGTTGAAGTATAGGGTACCAGCCTGCCGCGTATCCTTGCTTGCTTCTGGGCCCGCCGGGCCGAGCGTGCAGGCCGTGCCGCACGGTGCCTAAGCGCCATGCTGGCCGGGATGGATTGCCGCACGCGCATTCGATTTTATACGATTTGTGTTGCGCGCATTCAGCACCAGCCGTTCAAATCGATTCACATTGTGCAGAACTAGCTGATCGAAAGCCGTTTGGTTGTTCGTTCTACTCTGCCTTGACGGACAGACTATTTCATGAAGTAGTTCCACGATAACTTCCACTATCATGGAGATCTAGCTCTTGTGAGGTGATTGCCAGGAGTCTGGGCTTGTGGGGTACTTAAGGTGACTTAACTAGAATTGGCATTGCTTAGCTCGGCGGCCTCGGCCTGCGTGAGAACGGAATGGCTCGCGGGCGCGCGCGTAGACTAACTGATCGATAGACGAGCATGCATGCGCAGTGATACAATCAATAGATCAAGCATAAGAGTGGGCCTGATTCAAAGAGTCATCGTATGAGGTTAGATTGTCAGACTTACCGATGGACTTCTCCCTCCAACAGTGAGAGCTCTCTGGACGTTATCGTAAGGATTGTCTTTAGCTCTAGAAGGCAGTGCAAGTTATGAGCCCTTATAGTACGCCCTTTATATGTAGTTTAGCAGAGCTTTTGGTTGCACAGGGGCAGACAGTGTGATGGAGCCTGTTGAGATCCATCAGAGCTTCCAGTAAAGACGTGGGCTGTCCACTCAATGAAATAAGTAGTACACTGTGCAGTGACAGCCGTAGGATTGATCGATTCAGACAGTTTTCAGCTCCGTTGTATTGTTTCATTCTATTATAAATTTTGTGGCGTTGCAAGGGAAGATGAGGAGCTGAAGAGGTTTGAGAGGTGTTTTTGCTTTCTGCCGCTTGTGGCGGGACAGCAGTATTCATGGAACCTTGCTGGAAAGAGTGAAGGAGAACTTGGAGCTTGAAGCAGGGAGAAGTGATGGAGAAGATTGAGGAGACTGACTTTAACCCCTGATAACGTCATCAAGCAGAGACGCTGTTGCCCACGGAGAAAGTGCCCCAAGGAAAGAAGCAGGATCTCTTGGCCGCTGTGCAGGAGTGTTTTTCTTGTACACATTGAAACAGAGGAGCTTCATTAAGGTGCAGTCACCTTTCAGTTGAGAGAAAGGTTCTTTCGTACTCAGTTTGATTTATTGGACATCACCGGGAGTCTCAAACCGCCTTCTAACTGTGCAAAAGTGCCATGGGAGCACGGCGGTTGCGTCACACAGAAGCACAACATAGGAGCTATTATCGTAGATGGATTCTTGGAGGCTTGGAAGCTTGTTGGAACTTTTCTGTTTTTGTTGTGTTTGGAGGAATTTGTTTGGAGGGGAGATGGAGGTGGTGTATGTGGGGTGAGACTCATGATGATGGTTAGTGGTGGCCGGTGTATTTGTCTATCGTCTCTCATTTGTGTGTCTCTCTGAATCTCTCTGACTGTTTTCTTTCTCTATTTGTGAAAGATGAATGGGGGTTGAAGATAGTTGGGGAGAAAAGAAAATGAAAGAAAAATTGAAAGAAGGGGAGAGAGACAGGAGGCAAGGTGATGTCATGAGGGTGAATGTTTTTTATTTTCATCTGTTCTCTGACCTTTACCTCTGTTTATCTGGGTGTGGGAGGATAATGCAGAGAAAAGAAAGAGGGAAGGGGAGATGGACTTCCGAGACTCAAAGCAAAGAGAAACAGACACCCTGAAAAACAAGGAGACGGAGAGAAGGGAAAAGAAGGGTGAGGGGTCAGCACATCGGATCTTTAATGTTTGGTTAAAGAGTTTTCGAGAGTAGCACACACTGTGTTCGGCTATAGGGTCGGACTGCTCAAGAGAGTGTGCAGTTCTTTCCTCCCGCAGTTGGGCAAGCTGCGGTGAGCTGCATATCTTCGAATTGCAGCGGGCGATTGCCATTCATGCCAGACAGAGAGCTTGGTTTGGTACCAGGAAGTTGGGTATGTCGATCTGTGGATTTTAGTTTTTCTTTAATTCCTGAGAAGAGAAGAGAGCATGCTAAACATTCTAATAAAAGAGGCACATGTCAAAGAAGAATGAGAAACTGTGATCGAAGCATGGGGTATCTTGATACAGCAAGACGGTCAAAGCCCGAGTGAGATCGGATATATTCATACACTTGCTGTATAAGAAGACTGCGTATCAATTAAAGCAGCATGCATGTAGTACATTTCAGTCGTGTCGACTTGTGCTCTGGTTGAGTCGCCTCGATTTTAATTAAGGGAGTTGCCCGAGCGTTCATGTTTTTGAATCTGGTGTGCAGTTTGGGGCACAAATTCTACAGTGAGGTTGGGCTGTCTCTGTATAGAGACAGGTGGTCGCTGTATGAAGCAGAGAAGGAAGAGGTGATCACAGGGTGGCCGAAAACACCAGGGTCATTCAGATAGTTTTGACACATCGCGGGAAGCCGCTGTGAGGAGCATTGGGGGTGAGCGTGCAGCGCACGTTGTGTGTGTTATAGGCTGGTGGGTGGAAGGCGCTTCGGTCATTCGTGCCAGGGAGTCAAACCCTGCGAATGATATCCATATGCAAGCCAGCGCAGCACCCTAGTTTGCTTTTGTTCTGAATGTGTGTGCCTTGAATTGCTCTCTGCTTTCGGTCTGGCTGGAAAGTGTGTTTTTGTTGACCTCTGAGTTGATTGCCTTACTCAGTCAGCAAGTAGTCGGCTACGGAGTTTCAAAGTCTCGAGTCTTCTGAGTACGCAGAGTTGAGCTTCTTTATGCTCTCACCGAGTGTATGTGCGCTACGTGGGAGGAGTGCCCAGGGTGTACACAGTAGTGGCCGCATTGTGTATGCCTTCTAGATTTATGACAGGCTGCATGGTGTGATACCTACTCGGTATCTATTCACAGGAAGGGAAAAATCGCGATCCATAGAATTAGGGTGACTCGAGTTTTATTCTTCAATCGCATAGACAATGCACCTAATGCATTCATCCAGTGACCCTTGATAGGAAGAGTCTGGAATAAGAGGGAGAGAAACAGAGTGTATCCAATCGTATTGGTCCAGCCAGAAATCACATGAATCCCCTAAGACAAGTCACACGTATGAGTGCTTGGACTTGAAGTTCACGATGCATTGCATGCAAACACTTAATCAATTGATCTTTGATCTCGTTTGTGTGTATTTCAGAGACTGCACAAGGAGACTCTCAGGCAAGAGTTACGAGTCTGACTCAGAGTGTCTGAAATTGTTTGTTATGTAGATTTTCCCAACCACCCGCCTTGTGAGCGAGCATGTGTGAGGTGCATGCTTACATTTGAACCAAGCGTGGACGTTGGTCTCGTAGGCAGGCATATGTGAGGTGATTGTCAAGAGTCTGGGCTTGTGGGGCACTTAAGGTGACTTAACTAGAATTGGCATCGCTTAGCTTGGCGGCCTCGGCCTGCATGAGAACAGAATGGCTCGTGGGCGCGCGCGTAGACTGACTGATCGATAGACGAGCATGCATGCGCAGTGATCCAATCAATAGATCAAGCATAAGAGTAGGCCTGATTCAAAGAGTCATCGTATGAGGTTAGATTGTTAGACTTTAAAAAAAGTTACCGATGGACTTCTCCATCCAACAGTGAGAGCTCTCTGGACGTTATTGTAAGGATTGTCTTTAGCTCTAGAAGGCAGTGCAAGTTATGAGCCCTTATAGTACGCCCCTTATACTAGTTCTGCATTCCGGATGGCCACTCTTAGTCATCAATCCATTCTGCGCTGTAACAGCACGTTCTGTTCTGTCCTCGTTCGTTCAGCTATGACCGAGCGATCACTTCCATCTCCGAATCTTTCTCCAGCAATCTTTTGCTCCACTAGCTCTTCTACGAATTAGAAGCCACCCGTTCCAATCAGAACAGGAATGGTGGAATGCTTTAATAGCTATTTCCTTTTTCTATAGCAGAAGTGGAGACCAGTTCGATCTGCAGTCACTCCGACAGCAGGTTTTCGCTGGGAGACGCCTTGTTGCACTTGTAGATTTTGCTTGTGGACGACATCATTGTAGACGCCCTGAGTTCCCGATCTCCCCTCACGCTCTTCGGACCTTGATTTCCAACCACCTCTACAAGAGTGAGCGAGCGTCCAAGAATCTCCAGCAGCATGATCGCCGCCACTTCGCCATAAACCGCCCATCCACCAGCTGCCACCAGTTGCTGCCAAGATTACACTGAGCTGTCAGTGCACCATCTGCTCACACTTGCTTTGGGGGTCGCCAAGAACAGTGTTACTGGAAGTGCCGTACCATCTCTACTGGAATTTGTTTGTCTGCTTGCCAGGATCATTGAGGAGGCAAGGCTAGAGGCAAGGTTTCGGAAGCACCTCTTTGGGAAGGGGGATTCGGGAGGGATTCTTCCATCTTTGTTTGGCCGTTTTCATGTCATCTGCCATCCAACATCCGTTCCTTTGCATATGTGAATGTGGAGAGAAGCCAGGACGACCCGCTAAGCTATGTAGGTAAGGTTTGCAGTGTTTGTTTTCTCTTGTTAGGCAGTGAATGCAAACTGTGCGTATGGTTGAATCCTGCCGATCAGGAAGTATAGATGACTTGCTTTACAAACTGTATGTGAATTTCTTCTCTTTCCTTTGCACACGCCTTGTTCCTTAGGAAAGATCCGAAAGGATCGAAATCTGAACACGCATCAATCCAATGACATTAGAATGAAAGATGACTGGTTGTTTTCGTGCATGCAGTGTGTGTAACTATAATTCCGCCTTTAAAGATGATCGGTTGCTTGCATTGCTGTAATTCCGCCTTTGAGGATGATCGGTTTGTTGTACACAGAAAGCATAATTCCGCTCTTTCTCTATGCTTGATTTCATTAAATTTTGATTCCTGTAATGTTGAGAACTTAAGGCAAGAGCGGGGAGGTTGAAGCCTTAATTCGAAGCGCAGTTAGTTAGAGCAAGCGGCTGTTTCTTCTCTTTGTTCTTCTCTCTTGTGTTTTGATCTCGTTCTCTTTGTATAGAAACGTAATCGAGGGGGGGAGTTGGAGTATAGGGTACTAGCCTACCGCATATCCTTGCTTGCTTCTGGGCCCGCCGGGCCGAGCGTGCAGGCTGTGCCGCGCGGTGCCTAAGCGCCATACTGGCTTGGATGGATTACCACACGTGCATTCGATTTTATACGATTTGTGCCACGTGCATTCAGCACCAGCCATTCAAATCGATTCACATCGTGCAGCACTAGCTGATCGAAAGCCGTTTGGTTGTTCATTCTACTCTGCCTTGACGGACAGACTATTTCATGAAGTAGTTCCACCATCGTGGAGATCTAGCTCTGTATTCCGGATAGCTACTCTTGGTCATCAATCCATTCTAAGGAATCTATAGAACCAGCTAGATCTAGAAAATAATGTTTAAGAATTTATCTATAATTTTAAAATATTCTCTAAATTTTTACTAAATTTATAATTCAATTAAGTAACTTAAGTTATAAGACTATAGTTATAGGATAGGATAGGATTTTATATTAGATTTTATGTTTTGAGAATGCCCGCGGTCCACTGTCAGGTATTGATCGGCTTGCACCGATGATAAAGAAAAGAAATTGATCTAGAAATTGATATTAAAGGAATTTATTGATGCTTACACTAGCGTTGTTTCGTCTTTGGTCGTTCGAACAATTATTATTAAAACAAATGGGAGAGAGCCTGCATAGGACTCTGGGTTTATCTGGGTTCCATATCATTAAGGCAGCAGTCTGATAGCAGACCGCCCCTCCATGCATGGCCTAGCACACGCCATACGGCCTGCCTATTACGGTGCCTAAAATTTTTTCTAGGCCGTCTTCAATGTACGTAGTTTTCAATACTAGAATTATCTTTTTATTCTTCAATCTAGTCTTCAATATATGGTACTCATGTATAATTTGTCAGCAAATCAAAGACCTAGTCAAGGACCCAGCCGTCGATCCCAAAGTACTACTGCGTGACAGTTGCAGTGTTGCATAAAGTGCATAAAGTGTTCGTAAAAACAGGCTAGACCAAGGGCCGGAAACGCTAGGAACGTTATTGAACAGACCTAAAAATGTCTCCCTCTTAAAAATTAAAAAAAACAAAAGTCTTCAATATAATAATAAGTTTACTAACAACATCGGCAAGTTTTGTATGAGTATGGCAGCTTGGGCTATATACGCGGCCCGGACTCATACAAACTTAAGAAGTTCTGTAACTCAGGCTAGTTCTGTGATGCATAGCACTATAGGCCCTGCACTCCAGAAGCCAAAGTGAAGAGCGAAAGAGAGGGAGTACATAGCATTGTGATGGGCGCCCAGTCAGGAATCCATGCAGTGCGCGCATTACGAGCGTATTAGAGAAAATGCATTAATGATTAGAAAGCATACATGTGGAAGTAAAGCTTTATGCAGAAGTAGCAGTCTCTGTAGGGAAAGCAGGATAGAAGTGAAGACTCATGCATGACAGTACTTACCCTATATGAACTAAGAGGAGATCTCTTAGGACGGTAGGAGCCTAGCTTTCTTATGTAGAAGCAGAGCCTTAAATCAATCCAGAGAGGAACATACAGTTCGAGAGTGGGACTTGCATCCTTTATTTGAACCGTCTTCAGTACGTGTAACGCACTTTCAGTCAAGTGTGCGCAGACATGCTTTCTTTCTGTTGAGATGATGGGGAGAGAAAGGAAAGAAAAAGGAAACGTGGCAGGCCTCCTTAAGATCGTGCTTCTCATTGTTAAGAAAATTCTGTTAGAGATATCTGGAGAGACTCCGTGTTTCTCTGGAATAACACTGTTGGAGCACGACAGAGCCGAGGAGGATTCCGAAGGGGCTGTGGCCCAACTTTTGGAGAGACTTCATCTTCTGCCTTCAGGAGAAAAACTGGCAGGCATAGAGGGGGTGAATGAAGAGAAAGGAAGAAAGAAAAGAAACACAAGACGTGGGCGGTGATTTTCAATTATGCAATGGAATCAATGCCAGGCTGCCATGTCTGCAGCGACGGTTGATCCGGAGAGGGAGCCTGGTCAGGAAGAGTCCCCTTTAACCTCTGTGCCCCTGAAGAGTGAGTTGGGTCAAGATTCGACCATGGGTGAGGAGGAGTCTGGTTTTGTATCACCAGATGGTTCCGATTGTACTCACCACGAGACGCATGTGTCTGCTCCCATTGCTTCCGTCGGTATTTTCGCTTTAGTCAGCGCAGCGGAAGCAAAAAAAGTAGAAGTAGAAGGCCAACAGAGCCCCCAAGTGGTTGAAGGAGAGAAAGAGTCTATCACTACAAAGATGCAGGTTCTCATTGCTTCTCTCTGCACGCTTGACGATGAAGTACGCCGTCGCCTCACTGAGAGGTCAGACCCGACTTATTGTTCCGTTGAGAACGGACCTGAAAAGACGGATGGGGAGATGCCACTCCCCGTGCGAACTGAATGTCTGGTGGGAGAGGCAGATGAAGGTAAAGAGGAGAGAAAGACAGAGAATGGCGTTAATGAGGTTTCTTTCAACGCATGTGTGCAGCGATCGTTGGAGACGCATCCAGATAGCAGCACTCTTTGCAGTGAGAAGAAAGTGAACGTGTGTGAGGGAGAGATTGAGTTACAAATTGCCATGTTGTCTGCTCCTCTGCCTGCCCATGAGAGCGGAGACAGCGTTGCAGAAGTGGCCCGACCAACAGGGTGTGAAAATAAAGAGAGGGGGGAGGATGAAGCAGTGAAGAGTCACTTTCAAAAGCCTGCCATATATTCCATCTCCCTTTCTAACTCAGGATCTGAACAAAAAGACCCTATTGATGCAGCAGTAGCAAAAACAATAGCCGAGATGCACAAATCGCAGGAGATGTATGATCAAGCGTACAGGGACTTCACTCAGTTGCAGTTGCAACTCCAGACTCTCCGTCTACAAAAGATTGAACCGCCTGCCTAAGTGGTCCAGCTTCTGCATCAACTAGAACAGCAGCTCCGACAGCAGTAAGAGCATCTCGTAAATCAGAGTCTGAAGCGATGGGTTGACACCTTTGTTGACTTGCAGACTGAAGCCCAGATGCCACAACGAGCAGCAGCAGTTGCAAAGCACCAGTCGCAGCTCCCAGAGACTCCCACCCACAAATCTAATGGAGAGAAGAGGATTGAGCTTCGCCAGAAGCCCACAAAGAAACAAAGAATCCGGGAAGAGAAGTTGAAAGCACAGATTGCTCGATGGCAGGAGCAGTGCAGATCTAAAAATGAAAAAGCAGAGCAAGCAGCTGCCCGCCTGTGTGAACGAGAGGAGTCGGAGGCCAGTGACTCAGTCAGGCTTCACAAAGAGAAGCACAGGGAGTACTGGCATGAAATTCGTCGTCGCCTCAAGGCGGGTTGTTCTGCCAAAGAGCTGGATGACATGCCGCATCCAGATACTCCAATTACGAGGAGATTTAGGATGTTATGGAAGCCTAGCATTCCAACAAGTCAGTGAGTGGCATGCAGTGAGGAGAGAGGGAGGAAAAGGCATTGGCTTTAAGTCATTTGGGTCTGCCAGTAACTCTTTGTAGATCCTGAACGATCAATTGATGTTCCTTTGGCCTGTGTGTCCGTGTCTGGAATTCCGCTCTTTGTTTGTTTGAGATCAGCAGGTGTGTTTTTCTCTCTTGAGCCCGTTTGTCTGTCTTTGTCTTAGAATAACGCCTGTGTGTCTGTCGATCGATTCTTTTGTTGGACGGTGAGAGAAAAACGGGAAAGAAAGCAAGAGAAGGACAGGGCCTTTGCAGAGCTATACCCATAGCAATCTTGGTCTGATCAACAATGGGGAGACAGTGAAATCTGCACATTTGTCTCGTCGTTCATCCCATCGACTACAATTTTTCTTCAGGGAATGAACAGATCTCTCTGCCCGTTTATGCCACAGACACCTCATTATTCCCATTCTCTTTCTTTCTTTGCCTCGCCCCTCTTTGTATCTGTATATGTACATGCACGCATGTCACTGGGTGTTTGCGTGAACAGAAGAATGGATAGCTGTGTACCTGCAGGTCCTACCATTCTGTTCTCACACGGAGCTCAGAAGACCTGTGTGAGACTGTGAGGCACTGGCAAGGGGTCCATGCAAGGCATTCTCCAAGGCCTCCTCGACGCTCGACCAAGTTCACAGACTCGTGTGTCTTGCTTTGCGGTCTGTTTGTTCTCCAATGTTTGCCTTCTTTGGTTCTTGTCTTCTCTCTATTTAGGTTGAGTCCAGCTTGGCCACTCAGATCAGCAAGTCTGATGAATATATTCAAATCCATAAGTACGTCAGTGATAGTACTGATATATGAGTCGTGCGGTAAACCGTGTCAAAGAGCCAGTTCTGTTAATGCGCGTCGGACCTTTTGTTGCCGGGTTTGGGGCCGGGGGCTCCCCAAAATTCAGAAGTCTTGTCGATTGCTAATAGCTAGAGTGCAGGCAGCTGTAATGCATACGTGCGGGGGAAGGGCTTCAACTTACGTAGATATATGCGGAGGGGAGGGAAGGCTTCAGTGGTGGGAGTTGAGGTGAAAGACCCTCCAAGCAAGTGTCCCCTCAGTCTCCGAAGAGACCCTGAGGGCTTGTATGGGGGAGGGGTGCCCTTCCTCTCTCTGTCTCACTGTGTGTATCTTTGCAGGCCTGCTGATGCATGTTGGCTGCCGAGCTCTGAGTTTACCTTTTTAATGACCGTGATGGTAAGGGCGTGTGGCTAATGATCGGGATGCATCTGCTGGCGTCCTCCTTTGTCTGTCGCGCATGGTGATCGGGGTGACGCGTTCATTTTTATGAACTTGGAAGGCAACAAGCAGGGACACAGGGAAGCGAGTATCAGTCGGAGAATGTCAGTCAGCCAGTCAGTCAAGCACCTTTGAAAGCGGCCGTATGTTAGCGCAGTTGGCGGATGTGTGTCGCTGTCACCATCTGTCAACGAAGGACGCAAATCAATGAGTCTGTACAAATCCAATTTTTTTTTTGCTCTCCCCCTCTGTCTCTGTTGTGCAAGTTAGACTTCGGTTTCCTCTTGCACCCTGAGTTCTCGTAGTTGCGCGGCTCTCGGTTCCTGGTTTTCTGTATGCTTTCGTCTCCTTCCTTCCGTTTCCCCCTTTTTGCGTCTCTTTCTTTCCTTGTCTTGCCCCTCTTTGTGTCTATGTATGTGCACGCACGCACGTTACTGGGTGTTTGCGTGAACAGAAGAATAGATAGCTGTGTGCCTGCAGGTCCTGCCGTTCTGTTCTTACACGGAGCTCAGAAGACTTGTGTGAGACTGTGAGGCACTGGCAAGGGGTCCGTGCAAGGCATTTTCCGAGGCCTCCTCGACGCTTGACCAAGTTTGCAGACTCGTGTGTCTTGCTTTGTGGTCTGTTTGTTCTCCAATGTTTGCCTTCTTTGGTTCTTGTCTTCTCTCTATTTGGGTTGGGTCCAGCTTGGCCGCTCAGATCAGCAAGTCTGACGAATACATTTAAATCCACAAGTACGTCAGTGATAGTACTGATGTATGAGTCGTGCGGCAAACCATGTCGAAGAGCCAGTCCTGTTAATAGGTGTCCGACCTTTTGTTACTGGGTTTGGGGCCGGGGGCTCCACAAAATTCAGAAGTCTTGTCGATTGCCAATAGCTAGAGTGCAGGGAGCTGTAATGCACGCGTGCGGAGGGAGGGCCTCAACTCACGTAAATATATACAGGGGGGAGGGAAGCCTTCAGCGGCGGGAGTTGAGGTGAAAAACCCTCCAAGCGAGTGTCCCCTCAGTCTCCGAAGAGACCCTGAAGGCTTGTATGAGGGAGGGGTGCCCTTCCTCTCTCTGTCTAACTGTGCATATCTTTGCAGGCCTGCTGATGCATGTCGGCTGCCAAGCTTTGAGTTTACCCTTTTAACGACCGTGATGGCAAGGGCGTATGGCTGATGATTGGGATGCACCTGCTGGTGTCTTCCTTTGTCTATCGCGCGTGGTGATCGGGGTGGCGCGTTCATTTTTGTGAACTTGGAAGGCAACAAGCGGGGACATGGGGGGAGCGTGTGTCAGTCAGAGAATGTCAGTCAGCCAGTCAGTCAAGCACCTTTGAAGGCGGCCGTATGTTGGTGCAGTTGGCGGATGTGTGTCGCTATCACCATCTATTAACAAGGGACACAAATCAATGAGTCTGCACGAATCCAATTTTTTTTTTCTCTCCCCCTCTGTCTCTGTATGTTGTGCAAGTTGGACTTCGGTTTCCTCTTGCACCCTGAGTTTTCGTGGTTGCGCGGCTCTCGGTTCCTGGTTTTCTATATGCTTTCGTCTCCTCCCTTCCGCCTCCCCCTTTTTGCGTCTCTTTCTTTCCTTGTCTTGCCCCTCTTTGTGTCTATGTATGTGCACGCACGCACGTTACTAGGTGTCTGCGTGAACAGAAGAATGGATGGCTGACAGTGTGTGCCTGCAGGTCCTGCCGTTCTGTTCTCACACGCAGCTCAAAAGACCTGTGTGAGACTGTGAGGCACTGGTAAGGGGTCCGTGCAAGGCATTCTCCGAGGCCTCCTCGACGCTCGACCAAGTTCACAGACTCGTGTGTCTTGCTTTGCAGTCTGTTTGTTCTCCAATGTTTGCCTTCTTTGGTTCTTGTCTTCTCTCTATTTGGGCTGGGTCCAGCTTGGCCGCTTAGATCAGCAAGTCTGACGAACACATTCAAATCTACAAGTACGTCAGTGATAGTACTGATATATGAGTTGTGCGGCAAACCGTGTCGAAGAGCCAGTTCTGTTAATGCGTGTCCGACCTTTTGTCGCCGGGTTTGGGGCCGGGGGCTCCACGGAATTCAGAAGTCTTGTTGGTTGCCAATAGCTAGAGTGTAAGGAGCTGTAATACACGCACGCGAAGGGAGGGCCTCAACTCATATAGATATATGCGGGGGGGAGGGAAGCCTTCAGCGGCGGGAGTTGAGGTGAAAGACCCTCCAAGCGAGTGTTCCCTCAGTCTCCGAAGAGACCCTGAAGGCTTGTATGGGGGAGGAGTGCCCTTCCTCTCTCTGTCTGACTGTGTATGTCTTTGCAGGCCTGCTGATACATGTCGGCTGCCGAGCTCTGAGTTTACCTTTTTAACGACCGCGATGGCAAGGGCGTGTGGCTGATGATCGGGATGCACCTGCTGGCGTCTTCCTTTGTCTGTCGCGCATGGTGATCGGGGTAGCGCGTTCACTTTTATGATCTTGGAAGGCAACAAGAAGGGACATAGGGGGAGCGCATGTCAGTCGGAGAATGTCAGTCAGCCAGTCAGTCAAGCACCTTTGAAGGCGGCCGTATGTTGGCGCAGTTGGCGGATGTGTGTCACTGTCACCATCTGTTAACGAGGGACACAAATCAATGAGTCTGCACGAATCCATTTTTTTTTTCTCTCCCCCTCTGTCTCTGCATGTTGTGCAAGTTGGACTTCGGTTTCCTCTTGCACCCTGAGTTCTCGTGGTTGCGCAGCTCTCGGTTCTTGGTTTTCTATATGCTTTCGTCTCTTCCCTTCCGCCTCCCCCTTTTTGCATCTCTTTCTTTCCTTGCCTCGCCCCTCTTTGTGTCTGTGTATATGCACACACGCACGTCACTGGGTGTCTGCGTGAACAGAAGAGTGGATGGCTGTGTGCCTGCAGGTCTTGCCGTTCCGTTCTCACACGCAGCTCAGAAGACCTATGTGAGACTGTGAGGCACTGGCAAGGGGTCTGTGCAAGGCATTCTCCGAGGCCTCCTCGACGCTCGACCAAGTTCGCAGACTCGTGTGTCTTGCTTTGCGGTCTGTTTGTTCTCCAATGTTTGCCTTCTTTAGTTCTTGTCTTCTCTCTATTTGGGTTGGGTCCAGCTTGGCCGCTCAGATCAGCAAGTCTGACGAACACATTCAAATCCACAAGTACGTTAGTGATAGTACTGATGTATGAGTCGTGCGGCAAACCGTGTCGAAGAGCCAGTTCTATTTATGCGTGTCCGACCTTTTGTCGCCGGGTTTGGGGCCGGGGGCTCCACAGAATTCAGAAGTCTTGTTGATTGCCAATAGCTAGAGTGCAGGGAGCTGTAATACACGCGCGCGGGGGGAGGGCTTCAACTCACATAGATATATGCGGGGGGGAGGGAAGCCTTCAGCGGCGGGAGTTGAGGTGAAAGACCCTCCAAGCGAGTGTCCCCTCAGTCTCCGAAGAGACCCTGAAGGCTTGTATGGGGGAGGGGTGCCCTTCTTCTCTCTGTCTAACTGTGTATGTCCTTGTAGGCCTGCTGATGCATGTCGGCTGCCGAGCTCTGAGTTTACCCTTTTAACGACCGCGATGGCAAAGGCGTGTGGCTGATGATTGGGATGCACCTGCTGGCGTCTTCCTTTGTCTATCGCGCATGGTGATCGGGGTAGCGCGTTCATTTTTGTGAACTTGGAAGGCAACAAGCAGGGACACAGGGAAGCGCGTGTCAGTCGGAGAATTTCAGTCAGCCAGTCAGTCAAGCACCTTTGAAGGCGGCCGTATGTTGGCGCAGTTGGCGGATGTGTGTCGCTATCACCATCTGTCAACGAGGGACACAAATCAATGAGTCTGCATGAATCCAAACTTTTTTTTTTTCCCCCTCTGTCTCTGCATGTTGTGCAAGTTGGACTTCGGTTTCCTCTTGCGCCCTGAGTTTTTGTGGTTGCGCGGCTCTCGGTTCTTGGTTTTCTGTATGCTTTCGTCTCTTCCCTTCCGCCTCCCCCTTTTTGCATCTCTTTCTTTCCTTGTCTCGCCCCTCTTTGTGTCTATGTATGTGCACGCACGCACGTCACTGGGTGTTTGCGTGAACAGAAGAATGGATGGCTGACAGTGTGTGCCTGCAGGTCCTGCCGTTCTGTTTTCACACAGAGCTCAGAAGACCTGTGTGAGACTGTGAAGCACTGGCAAGGGGTCCGTGCAAGGCATTCTCTGAGGCTTCCTCGACGCTCGACCAAGTTCGTAGACTCGTGTGTCTTGCTTTGCGGTCTGTTTGTTCTCCAATGTTTACCTTCTTTGGTTCTTGTCTTCTCTCTATTTAGGTTAGGTCCAGCTTGGCCGCTCAGATCAGCAAGTCTGACGAACACATTTAAATCCACAAGTATGTCAGTGATAGTACTGATGTATGAGTCGTGCAGCAAACCGTGTCGAAGAGCCAGTTCTGTTAATGGGTGTCCGACCTTTTGTCGCCAAGTTTGGGGCCGGGGGCTCCATAGAATTCAGAAGTCTTGTCGATTGCCAATAGCTAGAGTACAGGGAGCTGTAATGTACACGTACGGGGGGAGGGCCTCAACTCATGTACTAGATATAT
>JAHBMJ010000609.1:0-119848 GCA_018398765.1 Chromera velia | reverse complement strand
CCCCTCCCACAGAGAACTTAAAGCCCTCCTCCAAACCTCCACCACTCCAGCTTTCTCCCTCCCCGTCTCCCTCCACTTCGCCTTCCCAGTAATTTCCGAGCAACAGTTCATTGTCACCCTCACCCCCCCCCAGGGCCCCCCCCGCACCGCCCTGCCCCCACAGAGCGAGGGCTTTCAAGCCTCTGTCCAGAAAAAGTGAGCTGTGGCCATGCCAAACCACCGCAACGACGCAACTCAAAACCGTCGAGACCCACAGAAACACATACAAATCGACAATCCTCCTCCAATTCTGACGCATCGGCGTCTTGCCTTGAGGCTGGAAGACAAGCACACAGATCATTAACGAAGAAACAAAATAAATCAACACGAGACAATTGCCACAAACAATCGACCACCCGCCCCCAGCACCCCCCTCACCCTCACTCACAGACTCGCGTGAGCTGAGAACGAACGGACGGACCGACAGAAGAGTCGGATTTCTCTCCCCGCCCCCTGTGATATAATTCCAATCGAGAAACGAAAGGGGCAGCAACGGAACGGTACTGGCCACCAAGGACAGCACCCCCAGCAGGCACGCAAAACAACAGACAAGACAGTCAATGAGAACCGGTGTCACTCGCTCCCACTGGAGCAAGGCCACCGCGGTGTCCCACACGGACATCTGGAAACAGCTCGGTCCTCTCTGCTGCTCTTCTTTACGCTCAAAGCAGCAAAGACCAAAGCCGTCAAGTTTGATCCCGAGGGATCCTCGGGGAATGGATTCTTTCAGTCTCGTTTCCCGAAGCAAAGGGACGAGGCAGGTGTCCTCAATCGACCGCAACACCAACGCAATTTGCTCCTCCAGAAAACCCAGATTGATACAGAAAGCAATTTTCGAGACGTAATTTCCAATACTCTCGTCGACACGGCTATTCGCGTCTCGCACGAAAAAACCGCGAATCGACTGCTCCAACTCCCCCAGGACCGTCCCTCCCTTCCGACCTAACCGACGCATGCGGGTATGAGAGGAGGGGGGGTGGAGACATTCTCCCCCATCCTCCTGCTGTCCCTCTCCTTTGGTATCAGGGGACGAAAGGGACGAAGAGGAGGATGCGAGCAGAGCGGCTGCCGCTGCTGAGGGCGGCGGTGCACGGCCAGCGAAGGACAGACGGTCACGGAGGGCCGAGTGAAATTTAGACTCAAATTCTCTCAGCACGCTCTTGCCGTCTCCCTCCACCTTCAGGGTATTCAGAAAATTCGCATACCTGCATTTCGTAAATAAACAAAAAAGGCGTATCAATACAAGAAACTGCCCCAAGCGGAACGATGATGGACAAGCATTTCGAGACAGCATGGCAGCAAGCAAACATGTTCGAGAGAAAAGAAAAGAAGAAAATCGGGAGCTGTGAAGGAGTTTGCGTCTCACAGTGAAACAGACACACCCTCAGTAACAGTCTGAGGCACCATACGACCCACCCCTTACACACTGTCCGTACACACCAACTTACGACCTCCTCGAAAACCCTCCATCAGAGACATCATATACACACAGCATATATCTCTCCCTCTTCCCATCAGTCACTCACACACACACACACACACACACACACGCACGCACGCACGCGCACACACACGGACGCACACACACGGACGCACACACACACACACATACCACACACCCACGCACCCACATACACACACACACACACACACATATATATATATATATATATATATACATACATATATGAATGAATGAACAGACCAGGTCCTCCACTCCAACGTAGCTTCCTGCACTCTCCACCGTGCAACGAGTCTGAAGACGCGCTGCCTTCTTGAGAGCAACCCTTGGGTGGCTGGGGAAGGAAGGAACCTGGAATCAGGAACAGAAGGTGCGCCCGTGTCCTTCTTCCCCTGCTGGCGACTGGAAGGCGCAGGGGCTCTCTGCGTAGGGGTAAAGTTATTTGTCTCTCTTCCTCTTCTGCACCCCGCCTCATCCTCGCCCTCCCCCATTTTCGTCTTCACTGAGCACTCCCTTTCCCTTTCCTTCTCTTGGATTGAGGCAGCAGCAGAGGACAGGACCTGCTTACTGGAAGGAGAGGGGGGGAAGTTACTCTCTCTGTGGGTGTCTGCGGTCATCCACCTGCCTTTCTCTCCGAGAATACACGCATCGGCGAGAAAAAAACAGCTGCTAAAGGAGTTGGTTGAGCCCGCTTCAACGATCGACCGACAGTCAGAGGGTCACTGATGTACAGTAAGCCAAGTGTTCTTCAGTCCCTTGTGAGCAAGTCGAAGACAGGCAGACGGGTGCCGGCTGACTGCACGGAGCTGGGTGTCAAACAGACTGAAAGCAGTTCGACCCAACCGTTAATAAACATAGAAACCAGAAAGAACCTCTTCTTATATATACAGCTTCCCCTCCACCTTCCTTCCCGTTTGCTCAGAAGCTACTCTTCCTTCTTGACAAGTAAAGGGACCATGCAAACTCAACACTGCACAAGTGACGGCCCGGGTCAGCATGAAGCGCGGAAAATCGCAGGAACAGGAAATTTTTGAGGAAAAGGATGGAACCCCTCAACTTACCGCGTTGATTCCTCAAAAGAAAATTATTATTCAGAGTTTTTAATTTTTTGGAGTTTTCGGCCCAAGAATATACAAAGAAACTCTGACACTGAATTGTACAATTGTTTCAAGAAACGCACTGGAAAATGAACGGAATTTCGGAATCGGATGTTACTCCTAAAACTTTGACAAAAAGCAAGATAATATTGCGAAGGTATCGATATACCGATACTTCAATTCCCCGGCCGTCCACCTTGAAAAAGCTTCAAGATCAGACGCGATTTTTACCCACACCCTGTGTCTGTGATTTGATCTCTGCTTCAGTCTCACTCGCTACTAATCCTCACTGGCCTCCATCCCAATCCCCCGTCCTCCTCTGTTACGTGCCTACCCAAGGTCTCCCCTCTGGTCGCGGTTCTTTTCTGCGCTACACCATGCGCCTCAGTACGGAGAGTCTGCGGGCTGTTTTGCTGATTATTGGCAGTGCCCTTGTCGATGCGGGTGCGGCCTTCACGCTCTTGTTGACTGGCCACAACCAGGTGCACGCAGGCAGGACGACCACGGCGTTTGCCCTTCCGCGTGGGGTATCTGAGATCAACCGGGACAAGTTGATGGACGAAGAGAAGACCATAGCGGCCAGTCCCAAACCATTCGCGATCCCTCCTGCACGGCTGATTACACTCGCGAAGGACGCAGCGCAGGTGGGGGAAATGAAGGATGGAGTAAGATGGCACGATAAGAATGCTGGGAGAGCCGAAAGAGGCCGACTGTATCCCGTTTGTGTCTTACTTCTGTTCTACCCGTCTCTGCCGTCTCCTCACGGTCCTCTATCAGAACAGGCAGACAGCGCAAAATCACAGTTTCTGTGCGTCTTGTTCACATTTGGTTTTTGTTTGTGTTGAGTTGTGTCGAGCTTTGTCGCATTTCCTCCCTTCCTGTACCTGCCATCTCATGTTGGCAGCCTGTTTGAATAGGTTCTCTGTGTATGAACACACTGTACTTCTAGCTTTCAGAAGTTACTTTCCATCCGCTATTGAGTTCTGGGGGTCCTTTTACCTTCTCTCCTTCCTGTCACTGTGTGACTGTGATTGTGATTGAGTCCGTGTCCGTCTATGTGTTTCGAGTGACAAAGAAAGACGCCAAATGATGCAGTTTGCCCCTTTTTGTCTCCGAGTAATGAACGGGTTCCTTTTCTCTCATCAATGCGGACGGACGGACGGACGGACGCACTGACAGACAGACAGCCGACAGACCCTCCGTGCATTCAAAGTTTACGTTTCGAGGAGAAGTAGTGACTTGGCACCTTTAGGGGGCACACACGTACTCCGAGTGGGGGGCCTCTTTGCATCAAATCATTGTTTTTTGCATTTGCGGCTTCCTTTTTTGTCTTCTGTTGCTCTCTCTGCATTCCAGTCTCCTGTGTAAAATCGCTGGAAATTCATTTTTGAAACAGGATTCGATAAAACCCTGAATTGCTTTCTTTTGCTTTGCTGTCTGCAGACTGGAGTGGGACTCGAGAATCCCGACCTGCTTGCTGAGGACTTCACTTTTGTGTTCCCTGTGGTGGGGCCGCTGACGAAGGATCAATACCTGAAGGCCGTAAAGTCTTTCGACCTCTACGGGGCGTTCCCTGACCTGAACCCCCAGTACTTCAACTTCGCTGTGGACCCCCTGGAACCCTCCAGAGTGTGGTATCTCAGCAGGGCTGTGGCCACTCACAAGGGAAAGGGAGGTTTCGGGTTTGAGCCCACGGGGACGGAAATTGAGTCGCCTCCCCAAATTCTCAGTCTGACCTTCAATGAAAATGGGGAGGTCATCAAGTTTACTGGTGGGTGATGGCTGGTGATGGCTGGGGACAGTCTCGTATGCGTTTCTGTGTGTATGATTGTTTTGAGGAGGACATGAAGTAGTACCCCAACTGCGTGAGGGCTCTGGACATGCTGGGAGATCACGTGAAGTCATCAGGAAGGATAGACAGCAAGGGCGCATCGCTGTTTGGTTCCTCCTCTTGTCGCTGTTCGCTTGTGTTGGTTTGTGTTTGTTTTCGCGCACGCGCGCACACATATGACAGAGACAGCGCCTATGTGTGAGCATGTGAGTAGGTGTGTATGAGCGCGCGCTCTTGGATGTGCCTCTCTTTTTATGTTCGCGTTCTCGTCGCTTGGTTGACGTGCGCGCGCGCGTGTGTGTATATCTGTGTGTGTGGGTGCCTGTACATTTGTCTGTTTCACTTTTCTTTGCGTGTATGTTTGTGCGTGCGTGTCTGCTTGCGTGGGCATGAACGTGAATCTGTGTGCGTATTTGGATGTGTTCATGTCTATGTGTGTGTGTGTGTGTGTGTGTGTGTGTGTATGAGTGCGTGTGTGTGTGTGTGTGTGTGTGTGTGTGTGTGAGTGCGTGTGCGTGCGTGCGTGCGTGCGTGCGTGCAGGAGGTTATGTTGCAGACCGCACTGCGGGGAACACCGGAGGGCTGGGTGGGGTTTTTGGGTTGCTGTATGCCATCGGACACCCCCTCCCTTTCCGGGAGGCGCGACCTTGGAAGATGTCCCTCAGATACCGCCTCTTCAATTGGCTTGGGAGGCTCAGACAGAAACGTGCTGAGTGAGTGAGAGCGCTGCTGTAAGAGAAAAGAAGGGCGGGAATCAAGGAGAAAGGAGGGGGGGGAGGAGGGAAAGATGTGTAGTGCCATCGCGGGTTCTCCATAAAGAGAGAGAAGAAAGGCCCCCCTGTGTCCTGTCCTGTTTTGTCCTGTATGAATGAATGAGTGAGTGGATCTTATGCGTAGTGGAGTGGATGGATGAATTTGAACTTGAATGTCTTTGTGTAAACAGATGAGCTAGGCGAGTCTAGTGAGAGAAGATGGAGAGCGGTGTATGGCACGGCGTTTTAAACAGAATTGTCCAATTCCTTGGGTGCGCGCTTGCTTTTCCTGGTTGGTGTTTGCGTTCGTCGTTTCGATCCTTATGTTTTCCTTTCCTGCATGCGTCCTTCCTTCCGTTTTGACTCTGATGTTCTGCTGGTAGTTTTTTGACTTTGTGGCGTCAATTTTGGAACGTTCGCATGAGTCAGACGCACGGATGTACAGAAAAGAGTGCAGTTTCTGGTATCCCATCCGTGTTCGAGACGTGGAGAGGGTTTTGAGTTCCCTCGGGTGATTTCCCTGTCCTTCTCTCCCTCTCTATCTCTCTATCTCGATCTATCCATCTATCTATCTCCCTTTCTCTCGCATCGTCCACCGTGCAGTGTCGCTGTGTCTCGCATTCCCAATCTGCTGCAGCCAGTAGATTTAAAAAACTAGATCTTGGTAGTTGTCTTTTGGTGGCTTCTGTCCAAGCATCTTTTTGTCTCTTCCTTTTCATGTTTCGATCGGACCGTCTTCGCTCTTCTTGTTGCCAATGGGCTAGGCATTTGTCGCCGTTCTTCACATTGCTTGTGTGTCCGAATCTTTAAGGTGTCGAGGCCTGGGTCAGACGGGGCGTCTTTCAATCCAAAGTTTCGCTGGCAATGTCGATGTCCGAAGTGAAAACAACGCTCTGTATGCATGAATTTTCTGTATGATCACCTTGGATTCACCAAGATGATCACGATTCAACTTATTCATAATATGATGCATTAATGTGCTTCGATCGCGATTGACCTATAAGTTCAGCTGATCATAATAAAGTATTACTAAGACTAATAATTCTATGACTAATTCTGTAACGTGAACATGGTCTAGGCAGTATAAGGTTTGTCAGTCGGAAAGACCGTCACTGTTTTTATTTTCAGCGTCTGGCTTGCTGTCAGTCTGATCTCATGCTCACACGCAACAGAAACGCGGCTGGTGATTCATATGGCTATTACACTGGCTAAAATGCATGCAACGATATACGCGCTCACTTTCAACCTCGGTTCCGCAATACACGTATGCGCACTGACTCTCTCATCATCGTGGCGGCAACACCGATCGCGGCCGGCGGTCGGTCGAGGCGCTCGCATCCGCTCACCCCTTGACCTACACTCACGTCACACATGCCCCCTCTCAAAGATGATCGTCCTCGATCGTTTTCTTCTTTCTGATCGAAACAATGTCATAGGAGTCTAAATAAGGGAATCCATCTTATTTAATGCAAACACAACTTGAACTATGCACCCTTGAGTGCAATTCGTTCACTCTTGTAACCTGAAATAATCTGAAAACAAAACATCCCCGGTGTCTTTCATATATAAAAAAATTTCGTTTTTCTCTGTCAGATGTTGTACGCAATCTCCCTCACCTCATCCATCTAGCTCCGTCTCTCTCTCACGGAGCCCTCAAGTGGTAGTGTCCTCACACCAAATCGAAACTGCCTGCCTAGCTGCATGCTCGAAGCTGCAGGGCTCAAAGCACATAAACACGAGTCGAAACAATCATATCGTGACTTCTTCAGGCGTCCTTGAGGTACAAATTGAAACGAAGACATGATTGATTGATTGATGCTAAACCCTAGGTGGAGTTAGAACTCCCGGGCGGCGCATACATGCATGGGTCTGTTCAATTATACCAACTGCAAGCTAAGTGGACGACAGTTATTCAAACTTAATCTAATCAATCATTTACTACAATATGACGAGAAACCATAAAGAGGAGAGAGGGTTGAGAGTGCAAGAGCGATGTGATGAACTTGCGAACCCCCAGATCAGAAAAGGAGGCGGATGCAAAGGGTGAGTTATAACGAGTGAAGCGGTCTGATTGAATTAATGCCAACCACTACAAAAAGCCTTATTCAGCAGTCCATCGGGGGCAAACAGAGAGCCGATAAATAAAATCATCTACACACCGGCAGCAGGCTCTATAGGTGCACAGCTTTCTATCAGAGCAACCAACAGGCAGCCCACCTTACCCGCCCATCGGGTTGTATATCAGCATGCGCAAAAAAAAAGATCGAGCCATCCGTAACCAACAGGGCAGAACAGGGAAGGGCAGAGACGGAAGGAACACTGGAGGACGACTTGCTGCACAGGAGGAAGACAAACATACGTCGGGAGGACGGGAAGTCGCGCTGCACAGGGGTGAGTCTAGCAAGGAGGGGAAAGTGAGAGAAAGATTGCCCATCATCCTCAGAAGCCTTCATGCATTCCTTTGTAACTGTTTGTCTCACCTTGCCCTTGAAGAAAAGTGAGCCGGTGCCTTGTGCCCTATGACCATTCTGCCCGTATTGGGAAGACAGATTGGGCTCGACCCTCAGCGAGCGGACAGAAAACAAATCAGCCCAATGAAGCAGCCTGTCTATAGACCTTGTGAATTGTTGGCAGCAGTCATTCTTCCAGGTACGCAACATGGCTGCAGGAATAGTGTGTATTGTGATGGAAAGAGAGTGCCACCAGTCAGCCACGTGGGAGCAGAGAAGGGCTTTGCAGGGAAGAAGACCAAGGATGCAAAGAGAGGGCAGGTGGAGGCTACAAGTAGACAAATGACCACACCAACGGGCAAACCGAAGCTGCAAAGCATCAAGAGCGAGCAGGTTTGCATCCCGCACTGGCAGACATTCAAGGCAGTAGAACGCTACGGGGGTCCAGCAGGCTCTAAAGACTGTTACCTGCGCATCAATGCTGAGCGGGCCTATGCTCGCAATCAATCCAATTACCCCTCCTAGAGCCCGCAAAGCAGAAGCAATATAGGACTCAATTATCTTGTTTAAGCACCCCTTTTTAAAGAAAACACACCCCAGATATTTATATTCGGATGTCCATTCAACTTCCCTCCTACCATACATGACTCTACCTGCAGACTGCCCTAGAGCCAAGGCAGACAGGCGCAAGATTTTCATTTTCTTTAAGTTTACAGTCAATCCTCATTCCTTGCAATACCCTTCTAAGGCTGAGAACTTCTTTTACAGATCTGAGACGGAATGAGCAAGGAAACAAAGATCATCTGCATACCCCAGACTGCCTAAGATGCAGTTGTCAAGGAGGACAGGTTCAGGCTCTCTCTCAGGCTCCTCGACGCTGCCCTTCCCCATTCTGCTGTCTGACCATCCTGCTCCTTCTGCTTCTCTGTCTATGGCCCCCTCGTTCTTACTAACTGAACACACACGGGGAAGGTCATTGATATAGATAAGAAAGAGAATGGGAGAGAGAGTATCACCTTATTTTACCCCAGCGCCCTCCCAAAAACGCAAAGAGTCCCCATCTACCTTTTTCTAGACCTCCCTGTACATTACACTTATCATACACATATCTGCCTCACACACACCTTCTCTTCTCAGTTTCTGAATCAGCTTACCTCTCGGCACAGTATTGAAGGCTTTGACAAAATTAAAAAAGCCTGCCAGCAGAGCTTTCTTTTTCTTTTTAGAAGAGAGAATGGCAGAGACAAGCGTGCCTACCCCTTCCCTCGTTCCCACCCCTTGTCTGAAACCTAACTGCCTAACGTCAAGCTCAACTTGAGAGCACACACGGCCGTCCATCAGCAAATCAAAAAGTTTTATGAAAGGGTTGATAATATGAATAGGCCTCCATTCATTGGAAGAGGGAGAAGCAGGGCCTTTACGGACAGGGCAGATACGCAGCACATTCTAGGAGGGAGGCCAGTACGCAAAGATATGCATACAATTAAATAAAACAAAAAGTAAAAAACGAGAGAGCGCCGAGTGCGCAAAACAAAGGTCAAGCTGAGCGGGGGAGATTCCTTTAAGGCTGGAGGCTTTCTTTTTATTCATTTTCTTTAAAGCAGAGGAGATTTGATGGAAAGGGAAGGGCAAAATAGAAGGGTAGAAAGGAGGAGGGGTAGATGGGAGGGCGGAAAGGAGAGGCTCTTCATTCTTGTCTTCAAACACCCCCGCCCAATGATTCGAGAACTCATGTGGAGAAGGACGGGAGGCTCCCCCAGCTGAGGCAGCTTTTTTCTTTCTCCTCCACATAGCAAGCGGGTCTTTTAACAATTCTTCTTGTACTCTCCGGGCTTGTGCTCTCTCCCACGCAACTCTTTTTCTTTTAAACAGAGTATGACAGGCCCGGAGAAGCCTCTGCAGTCTATCAAACTCTATTCCCCTTCCATTTCCATCTCTCACTAGCTTCCATCTCTCGTCTGCCTCTCTAACCTCTTTCTGTAAAGCTTTACATTCCGAATCAAACCATGCCTCTCTCTTTTATCGTCTACCTTCTGGGTCAGGCCTCTTGTCCCCAAGCGTCTACATATACTATAAGCTGTGCTAGGTCCTAACACTACATGTCAAAACCCAGCTGAAACAGCTCTACCGCGAGCTAGTCTCAAATCATTCTCCTCTCCCTCCCTCGATCTCTTAACCACTCTCAACCTGAACTGTTTATTTCAAAGTTCCACTCTCTCCTGTCGTCTCTCATCTGCAAATAGTCCGATTAAGAATCCGATTCACAGGCAAATTTTCCATGAGTGCCATTGCCTTTCTCCTTCTCTTTCTGTCATAGCTTGACGTCTAGAGTCACATCTCTCTCTCACTGCTTCAAACTTTCATGGTTTGGCTTGTGGAGATCGACGTAGATGATCCCATCGCCATTAGGAAAGCATTTCATCTCCCGTGAGATGGGGCTGATCGACGGCGGCACTCCTTTTTGTATGCCTTCTGCTCTGCTGGTCCCATCAACGACACTCTCTCCTCTTTTGACACACTTGTTTTTCTTCCCACCACATCTATAAAAGCAAGGCGCCATTTCTTACGTTGCGTCTTGATCACCTCCTTCAACTCTTCATCTATCTGGGCTCTCTCTGACTGTGCAAAGAGCGTAAACACGTTGATTACCACTTGTTGCTTCGTCTCCTCTACCTGAGAGAGCGATATTCTCTCTCGGAATACCGTCTCCACCTCCTCCACCTCTTTTTCTGTCATCAGCTTTTGCTTTTTGCTTGGACTGCTGGGAGGTATGCTGCTCTTTGGGGCAATCTGCTTAGTATAGGGAGTAGGGATTTTATATGGGCTCTCCATTATGACTCCATATCTTTTCTGTCTCCCCGTATCTCCCACAGGTCATGCAGTGGCGAAACATTGGCAGAGACTTTTAGCTTGTGAAAGTTTGGTAAAGCGAAAGTTTGGTAAAAGTTTAAAGCTTATGAAATTTTGGTAAAAGATGATAAAAAAGGTATCAAAAAAAAATTTTTGTCTGCAGCGCACTCAAAAACACTTCAAAACTGAATAACAAAAACAACTTTGGGTATCATTAACAAGCAAACACTGTATTTAACAATAGTTAACCTGTTTAGGGAAAATTAAAAAAATTTTATGAGAGTGTTGCATACTGTTATATACGTGTTACACACTGTTACATACGTGTTGCACGGCTAGAGGGCCACACTAGGCCGCACTCCAGATGCCCCCCCTGCTTTAGCTATATCTGTTAAAATGTTATAGAATCAGATTCTGATAGAATATGAAAAAACCATTGAAACTAGCATATGAAGCAGATTTTGGATCATCATGTTGGGCTAGTTAAAACTTTGTCTTTCAAATGTTGGGCTATGTTTTTATCTCCTCCAGCTCTGTCGCCAGGTTCTGTTAGGTTTAGGGTCTGTTGGGCTGTGTTGGGCCTGTTAGGCGGTGCCCAACAGTACAAATGGCCCAACAGCAGCCTACAGCAGCCCAACATCACTTTAAAGTACACAACAGACATTGTAGAGCCTTTTAGACCAACTAAAAAACATGTAATCAAAAAGAACAAAACCTGGCAATATGACATCGTTCAACTTTGAGACACTATAATATAACTTACCATCACGATTGCACAGATATAAACCACCCAACATAATTCAGCATGATGTGCTTTATCTGGTAGTTTTAGCCGTTTGTGTGTATCAATCATTTAGGTTCCTATTCAAGATGACCGAAATTGGGGTAAAATTTACATATAAGACTAAGTGTGGTCCCTAGGTGTGGTCCACTAGGTTGCACAGTGTTACAAATGTGTTGCACAGGTATCATAGAGGCTTGCTAGACACTGGTTAGCGAAAGTTTGGTAGCTAAACGAAATTTTGGTATTATCACAGACAGAGAGGATGAAATAATTCCGTGCATAAAAGTCTGTGCACAAAAGCCGTATGCAAAAGTTTTGGCCTAAAATCCGTCTGCACGAATGTGGAATTCCACACACAAATGTTGCACGATTCTGCATGCAGAAGTTAAGATGTGTGCGGTATTTCTACGTGCAAATGTTATTGATGCCATAAATAAAGGTTTACGGAAAGCGGCCGCTTGTAAATGTTTGTTTCAGTCTATCAGCTCCATTCATCCTTTTGTGACACAGTCAACAACTTGTACAGACGGATGGCAACTTTTGTATACGGCATACCAAAAACAAAAATCCGTATGCAAATCTAAGAAATCTTTACACGCGGACAACTTTTGCACGCGGAAATCTGCTTGCAGGAATTTGCTGTTCCGCGTGCACAGATTTTGTCGCGGAACAGCAAAAAACTTTTGTACGCGGCTTTTGTACACGGACTTTTGTGCACGGAATTATCTCATCCTCTCTGTCTGTAATAATAAAAGTACCACATGTGAGCAAAATTTTGGCAAGGTTTTGATGCTAGCAAAACAATGTTTCGCTAGTACATGATCCGTGCATACCTCTCCTCACACAATTCTATGGGCGACGCATTTTTCTCTCCTCAATGGTGAAGCTGCAGGGACAGCTCCACTCTTTGATGCTCCCCACCTCAAAGTTTTTATCTGTTTCTGCTGCTTTATCACAGTCTGATGGTTCTTTTCAAACTCGATGTTGGACGATGCCTTGTGAGAGAGATGACGAGCTCACCTGCATTTTTTCTTATTCCCTGCAGGTGAAGTTGCCGGCTCTACCTGCGTGGCGATCTCTCTTTGCTCGGTGGGCCTGTTATGATAAAAGGTACATACAAGTCGGTACATCTCTACAATTATAGCATCGAAGTCCGTACAACTCTTTTTGAATACTTGATGATGGAGATGATATTTATTGTTCTATCTTTCCTTCAAGCGCAAACACTTCTTCGGTTCTATCGAAGAATGTTCTCATCTTTCTACTGAGTTCTACTGCTGTATTACAGGGCTCTCTACTGATCTGTAACTTCTAACTGGTCACAAACAACTGTACAACAAGACTGCATGCTGATGCTCTGACATTGTTAACCATACGTCATGGGTTCACTTGATTGAACGTGGGTTCAATCAACGAACGACGCCTGTCTTGAACAACAACAGTGTCTTCTCCCCTTTGTCAGAACAAAAACTCTGCTAGCACCTGTTACGTGAATATGGTCTAGGCAGTATAAGGTTTGTCAGTCGGAAAGACCATCGCTGTTTGTGTTTCTAGCGTCTGGCTTGCTGTCAGTCTGGTCTGATGCTCACACGTAAGAGAAACGTGGGTGGAAATTTACGTGGCTAAAATGTATGTAACGACGCGCACGCTCACTTTCAACTTCGGTTCCGCAATGCACACACGCGCTCTGACTCTCTCATCATCGCGGCGGCAACACCGATTGCGGCGGTCGGTCGAGGTGCTCGCATCCGCTCGCCCCTCAACCCACACTCACGTCACAAATTTAATGATCGATCAACACTTATCTATGAAAATTATACAGTGAAATCAATTGATCTTTAGATTATTTTAGATTACACTAGCAAGCCAAAAAGTGAAATTTTGATCCTAGTTTTAGTTAAATTGAATCTAGACCAATTTAAAAAAGAAAACAAAAACTGGTTACATTATCGATAAATCTGTTGTATCTCTTAGAGATTACTATCGATCTGATATGATCTGATCACTGTTATACGAATTCTAGCCTTCACCATCCCTACAACTCTTGTTAGTCTGAACCACTGTCTACTGTTGATCCTTGCATATCCTTGCATGTTATTGCATGTCTTTGCTGCAATTTGGAATACAGCTCTTCGCAGCACTGCTATCGTTCCATCTCATAAGTAAGTGAGGCGACAAAGTTGGCTTTAGCCGTTGCTGGCGCAAAGTCGCGCGCGCGTGTCAGGTTCACTTGGTCAGCGCGCATTTTCGATCGCGCGAAGTTCTTAATTCTGAGCTCGCGTATATGTACGTACGTGCAGTCATTCGAGAAGGAGACTCGGTATAAAATTGACGTGATTCCCATCACCGAGGCCTTCGTTCGAACACTCGATCTCGGAGGACATTTCACGGGTTCTGGTTTCTTTCGTTTCAGCTCTTCTTGCGCCAACGACACTAAGTTAAGCCAAAAGTTTTCCCAGCAACCGAAAGAATGACAACGACTGCAGCCATGCCCCAAGCGACGTTCCTCCCTACCGATACGGTCGCGAGGGACGAGGGCCTCCCCTTCCCTCGGAGAGAAGACACGATGTACCTCGATACCATCAAGTGAGCTGGGGGCTTGGATGAGGGAAGTGATATCTATATATGCATACCTGCCGGAGTATTCGAATCCTTCCTGTATGCGTGCATGCCAGCAGAGCATTTCGTTTCTTCCGTATAAGCAGGCTTCTGCATGCATGCGTGGCTCTCTCGTCATGCGGCCTTTCTCGAAGCACCTTCATGTGTGTATGTGTCTGTGAGTGACCGAGAAAGAGTAAATGAGTGAGGATCAGAGGGAGTGCGACTCGCTAGGTGCATGTTCTTCTGTTGGTGAGATACATGTCGCAGCATGCCATCTGCACAGTGTGTGCATAATGATGGTGTATGCCCCCGCTTCATTCCCGTTCTGCTCCGTTCCATATTCACGAGAAATGCAGGGCAAAGGACCTTCCTGTCCCCACTCAACAGTTCATCAAGGTGAGCTTGAGCACCTTTACTGTGTATATATCAACATCTGACCAACCTCGTGATTGTCGGAAGGATCCCGCTCCCTTGATTGAACCCTTCATCGAGGTTCGACATTACTAAGGAGGGAGCTGGGACTGTGTAGGTGCGTATGCGTGTAGGAAGAGAAAGGTTGCCTTAAGTCAGCCACCGCACAACTCCCATCTGAATTGGGGTTGGGTGAAAAGCTTCTCGATTCTCTGCAGCATGACAGGACCATGGTTTTGTTTCAAACTTGTGTTACATCCTCTTTTGCGCACTCTGCTTCTGTAAAAGGGTCGCCTTCTGTTTCCTTGGAGCATGGAGATCCTGCTTCTCTTCTCTGGTTTCCGGTTTCTTCTTCTGAGCCCATCCCTGTCGTCCAGTCCTGTATTTCCCCTCCGTCTACTTCTCTTCTCCCATTGATGCGTTCTTGCTTCCTCGTCTGTTTGTCTTTTGTCCTCTTTTTTTCATGCGTGTATTCACTTTCTCTATGCCTTTCCGTATTCTCATTTTCGCTTCTGCAGGATGACTCCTCGTCCCTCCGTCTGAAGGACATTGAGTTCTCTCAACCGATAAACAAGTACGCTTTGATGGCAAAACCTGACCTGTTTGATGTCTCTGATATGGACAAAACCAGACCGTCCCCTGCCATCAGACACAGCACAGAGCCCCTCAGAAACAGACCTCTGGACCTATCCCTGAAGACAGACGACGTTGACGGTGCGACACCCAACCTAGTGCACCAAGCGCACTTCTACACACTCAGGCAGACAAACCCAGTAGACCCACACTACGTCCTGCCCACCTGTGAGAAGGCCCCCGTGCCCCCTCCCCCCTACAGAAGAGAAACCAACGCCCACAAGGACATCGAAGGAACGCAGTCCAAATCTCTCTTCAGACCCGTCACAGACTCCACAGGTCTCCTCCGAACCGCCAATTTGAATGTGGGCGATATCGAAGGCACCTTCCCCGATCATTTGAGGACTCACACCTGTTTTCGATACGTCACACAGAACCCCAAACCCGACCTGTGCCTCAAGGTGAAGGGCATCACCGGACCTCAAACTAGGGTTGCACGTGTCCGCGGCACTCACCCACTTGACCCCATTTACGAACTCCCTCAATGGACCACAGTCGACCAGAATTATCTTGCCACAGGCCCCATGCGCATGTCAGCAGAAGCAGAACAGACCAAACTCCAGAAGAAGGAAACCATCGGGCCGATTCACAAAAACAAACCCAGGCCTAGAGTCTGGACCCACGGAGAACCCTTCTACTCTCTAGAGACTAACGACATTCCGGGTGCCACCTCCGGCAGGTTTGTGGGAACCATCCCATGGAATGCCCTCACATCCCCTCAACGTACGGTCCCCCTCGCGGGCTATTTACCCAAAACAGGTTCCACCGAGTCGCCTAACCTGGACACCAAAAATCCTGTCAGAGTGGAAGACATTGAGGGTGCCCAGGCGATGACGAAGCCGAAGGGGATAGAGAGAAAGACGCAGAGAGAGCTCGACCCCCTCGCTCCAGACTACCCATGGGACTCTAACAACAACCCCCAGAGGACCTACATGCGCACAGGACCCCAGACACTAGGCCCAGTGCACGCCAACCCGAACGATCCTCTCGACACTCTCCACACCGCAACAGCACCACCACCACCAGACACCTCACAAGGAATGCCCACCTCCCCTCCAGGGGAGACTATGGGAGCGACAATGGATCTCTTGGGCAGTCAGGTCAAGGCAGCGACTCCTGAGGCCACGGGGGTGATCCAGTCTGGGGCCATCACCCCGGGTGTCCTGTCAGAGACCAGAGCGGCACCTCCTCCGGGAAGGGGAAGCCGAGACGGCAAGGGGGGCGTGGGGACACTGGACCTCTCGGCTGTTGCCCCCCAGGTTGCAGCCACCCACAGGTCCAGTGGGAGGATGCGAAATTCGCTTTCCGGGGCCAGCAGGTCTTCCGGAGGTTCAGGGAGAGGGCAGAGTCTGGCAGAGCGTCTTGGAGCCTTCGTGGGTACGGGGAACACCATTGTCAGTGGATGAGGAAAAGGGGGGTTGCTTGCCTGTCTGCGTGGAGAGGGATGGGGCAGTAGGGAGAGCAAGTGGGAGAAGGGGAAGAGAAGACAAGGAGATAGAAGGGGGGAGAGAAGAGGGAGTGAGAGATCTATGGAAGCGGTCGGTAGATGTTGTAAAAAAAAAAAAAAACAATGAAGAAAGAGGAACAGACTGAGTTGGCTGTAAGGATAACAGCTTGAGGGGCGAGGAAGAGAGAGGAAGTGATAAAAGGAAGGAGGGGGTGTCAGTACCAGGCCGCATGGAGCTTTTGATGTCGTCCTCCAACGACACATACATGAAGCAAAAGTAAAGCAAAAACCAATCCCCTATTCTTCGCATCAAAGACCGGCAGGCATCTAAAGACGGAGGAAAACCAAAACGTCGAAAGAGAACCAGAACAGGAAAAGTAAGGATGCCAAGGGTGCAAACAAAATACCTCAACACAGTGAACAGAGAGAGAACAGCCCCGTGCTTCTTCTGACTCCCTCCATGGGATCGATCCAGAGCCTCCCTCATTCAGTCAAGTTGCTTCCTCCAAAGTTCTCTTGACTTTTATCCAGCAGATGGGTGCGAATTAAGCTTAGTTAGATTCTCTCTCTTCGTATCTTCTTTGACCCCCTAATCTTCTCTTTCGGTCTTTCAAAGACTCCAAAGTACATCGCTCCCCTCTCTCTCTCTCTGGGGGCCGAGGGGTGGAGGTACAGATACAGGCAGACGGGGCGAATTAATGCAGACCTCATTGAGGTGGGTTGATGCAGTCCGGAGGGAAACAAAATAAGTTACTTTGGGAGAAGGAAATCAATCACATAAGTCACATAAGTCTCCAAATTTCGCAAGCATTTCTTGAGAGGGAAAAAAGAAGAGACCACAGGGCATTCGGTCAAATTTTAAAAGCCTGAAAGAAACGATCAGGAAAAGAAAAGGAAAATTGAATCAGAAAATCGACGCCTTCTCTGCCTCCCTTATGTGACTCGAAGCACTGGCAAACTCTGACAAGCAGAGGGCGCTGATCGAGGCATTACATGATATAAAAGACGCTAAGTCAAGTCTTAGTGCCGCCATTGATATTGATATGAAATACAATATTATTGACAGTGTATCTTATGGGCCAAATTATGATAAGTAAGAGCACAACTTCTGAATTGCACCGCGTTTTATATTATATAAAATTATGTAGGTGAGTTTTGTGTGTGTATGTGTTCCATTGTTGAATTTTTGTAATTTGTTTTTTCCCTAGCCTAGTTTTTGCTACTACTCTAGTTATCATTCAAATTAAAAGCAACTTAAAAGGTGAGTCTAATGCTATTACATTCTTTTTTACAGTGTTTTTTTATGTCTATACATTTTGTTTTATTGTAAAACTTTTTTTGTTTTTGAGTGGGAAAACGTTCACGATCACGAAAAGGATAAACTAGCTATGAATTTTCTACTTAATTTTTTTAATTTTTAGTTAAAACTCAAATTTATGTTATCATTATTATACTACGAGATATACCTAACCAGTTGGATCACCTGCATGTACCTGCATGGGTAACTGCCTTAGAGGACATATATAAGTGGTTAAAAAAGAAACGTGTAGATGAAATAAGATGATGGTTTATGCTGATAATGCATGATCTTACATTATAGTGGACTACTTATCCGACTCTGGAACTTAGGAACGTTGCTGATGAAAGGGTGACTAGGAGACTGAAGTCACTCAAAGGTTGCATCTCAGAATTTGCTCAAAGGGCGAAACACGAATGTTTAAATATCCGGGCTATTCTTGTTTGTACAAGGTGTCAAATGAAACCTTAAGTTTTCCGACCTCTGCCAATATGTATGCCCATTTTTATAAGTCTTTTGGCTAGTGTCTTCTACTTTGTCTTCCAATTTATCTTCCGTTTTAGAACCCTTATAATATTAATTCTTCCAGTTCATATTCTTTTTCTTTTGCCTTATTGTCTTCCGCTTCTGTATTGATTTAATTTCTTATTGGCTCTCTTCTGCCTTTTTGTCGGCCCGTTTATATTCTATGCTACACTCCATCATTTTTCTTGACATGGCTACAGTTGTGACTGGGCATGCCATCACCATGGTA
Source organism: Chromera velia (assembly GCA_018398765.1). Classification (NCBI taxonomy): domain Eukaryota; family Chromeraceae; genus Chromera; species Chromera velia. The sequence goes on along the minus strand of JAHBMJ010000609.1, from coordinate 101,440 downwards.
GTTTTTGTCTTCTTACTTGTCTGCCTCTGCCTCTACCACATAGTCTTCTGTGTCTGCCTTAATGTTTACCCTTTTGTCGGCCACTAAATCTGCCTCGCGTTTGGTCAGGCCCTCTGTCAGATCTTTTGTTACATTGTCTCAGAATTTGTCTGTGAGGTCTTCTGCCCAGTTGTCTGCCAGGTCCTCTATTAGGTCCTCTGCCAGGTTGTTTGCCAGGTCCTCTGCCAAGTTGTCTGCCTAGTCCTCTGCCAGATCCTCTGCCAAGTTGTCTGCCAGGTCCTCTGCCTGCCAGTGGTCCTCTGCCAAGTTATCTGCCTGGTCCTCTGCCAAGTTGTCTACAAAGTTAATTGTCTTTCAACCTGGCTTGCTTCTCTTTCCTCTTCCATCTGTTCTGATACTTCCAACTATTCTTCAACGCCCTCTTCCATTGATTCTTCTATGATTGGACTTAACAATCTTTCTTGTTTAATAAATCTATAGAGGCATGCACTAGACGTTCCATATTAAAAGGTCATTTCTTTTTTTTTGAGATCTAAGTTAAATCTTCATTCCTTTTTTTTTATTTCTTCTGACTTTACTTCTCTGCCCCCAGATACTGTAGAGGCTTTTAGTAGGCAAGATATACTTAGAAGTTATATTGGGAGTTCGTAATAGCATGAGGAGTTTTGTATATAATGTACTATTATACATGTAAATTAAAGTGTTGAGCTGCTTAGTACAGTGCCTACTAACCAAGTTGTACGCTACAGCGTTTCGTTGCCGCAAATCTTCTCTGTTCAATTCACAGCAGGAGGAGAACCAGAGGGCCCTTCCAGCCTGAGTGCCTTCTCGATAGGGAGGTTGCAGCGTTCTCTGGGTCTTTCGACTCGGAGGGCGCAAACTAAGCGATTCTTTTGTAATTGATTCTTTGTATACAAACAAGAAGGGAAAAAAAGGGGGGGGCAAGCGCATGAAAGGAAAGGAAGAAAAGAAGGTTGAGAAAATGAGGGGCAGATTAATGGGAGGGGTCTCTTTGAAGTTGTTCTCTGCCGTCAAAGGGTAGCCTTTGCCAAGGAGACAAACTTTTAGAAAGTTTTTGCCCTGCCTCTCCCCTCTTTTCGTTGTTCTCCAAGTTCTACTCTACCGCCGCTTGAGAAATAAGCCGCAGTAAAAGTGATTAATGAGCAGTGTTCCTAGATTCAGAACAGATGGGACGAACTGGAACCTTTTGACGGACTAGGCTAGATCCGCCCCTCATACACGGGGACGCGGCATGCATAACAAAAACCTCAATCACAGTTGTATATGTTTCAATATTATTTATGCAATATACACAATACAAAAAAAAAGGTTGAAACAAGAATTGAATTTAAGACTACGTACATACAAATGGGATACAACTAATGGGATGTATGCTCTACCATCTGAGCTACATATAGCTGTATGATGAAGGAAACACCGGATTGCCTGAAACTGCATGGCGCATGCCGTAGGAGGTAGATGGGGGCACATTCACATGTGAATTTTTGCTAATTCTTAAAGAAGAATTGTTGGTGAACAGTGACCCCCCTTAAAACAATAAATTTTTGCGTGCAATCTCAGGGCGTGAGTTGCCCCTTGAGGCGATGGCTCACAATCAAATTGATGATTGAGGGTTTTTTCATGCATGCCGCGTCCCCATATATGAGAGGTGGATCTAACCTAGTTTGTCCCCCATTCAAATCGGGTCCAAGTTGCCGTCCAACAGCGGCCACGGCATGAACAACGCGCGCGACCGAGGGGGCCACGGCTAAATCTTACTAAACTAAAGTCCGCGACTTAGTCCGACTTTCCTTGACTTCGACTGACCTTTATATCCGCAGGTGCATGCATTCCCTGCATGTATACCTGAAACTTATGGATGTAGCTGCATGAACAAGAAGTTGCGTAGAATGTACGGAGAGTCAGCCCAGATTCACACACCCCACCCTTGAATGCGTAATTCAGAGCGTCTGGGTCGGCATGATAGAGAGTAAGGCGACACTTTGATGGTCTCCTTTTGAAATGCATATTCGTGACACGGGGAGTAGTTGCAAAGAATTGGAGAGACAGAGAGATGGAAGAACAGTCGATCGTGGCTGAGGACGCACTCTCAATCGTGCTGAATCACGCAGACCCATGCCCCGAGGTGAGTCCCTGCAGTGCATTCCTCTGTGTGCATGTGCATCTAGCAGGTATCCAGGGCCTCTGATGCGTGCCCGCGGTCGGTCATGCAATTTACACGGTTCAACCGCAGATTTTCTTGCCCACCACCCGGAATTGTGCCCACCACATACATGCTTCCCTACTGGTATGCAACCTGCTTTTCGCCATCTCCGTGTCGCTTTGCTGCTTCAGACATCTCGACCTCTTAATTCCCTTTCCTGCTTGCTCCCTCACACCCTCACCATCCTTCTTACACGCAGGACGTCTCGGAGCTTTTACGAAGAAAGGCTTCGTATGGTGTGGCATGGCTGGTCCTTCGCTCTATGAAGAAGGTGTGTGACGTGACCTTTCCAATATAGCGTTTTGAAAGCAGTCGGGGGACAAGATTTCGTTCCTTCCTGCCACTTCATCTTTACTTCATGGAGGGCTTCTTTCTTTTCGTACGCACTAGAACGGAGCGCGAAGTGTAGGTGCGTGCAATGCACCCACAAGCAGTCTCTTCCCCCCGTCTCTCTCCGTTCCTTCGTTTCAGGGGAAGATCACCTCTCAACAGAAGCTGAAGAGCCTGGACCTGGATAACGACTTGAGAAAGCTGAAGGACTCATCCAGTGAGTGACCCTGTCTTGCATGTGAAGCAGAACATTTTGTCTTCTTTCATTTGACGGGGAGGTGGGGGAATGAGTGAAATGAGAATCATCTGAAGGGAAGAGAAAAAACAGGGACGTTCACGCAGGCGGATAGCTTCATTGACTGATTGAACACGAGGGAAGCAGCCACCTCAAGACAGTACCAAGACGCACTAACAGAATCAGTGTGTCGCCACTTTCCTTCGTTTCTGAAACCAACTGTTTGATCGGAACACACCTGTCTCCCTTTCCTGTTCCGAAGACGGGAAAGAAGCGCTGCGGAATCTGAAGGAATTTTCTTCCGGGAGCTTCTGTCATGAAAAAGATCAAAGTGGTTGCCGGATATCGTCCGTCTTTCCTCGCAAACTTCGGAGCAGTTGCATTGACAGACAAGAGAAAGACTCGATCTATGCCAGAGCTTTCTGAAAAGAAAAAAAACATTTTCGCCTCAGGACCTGGTGGCGAGGGGCGAATGGGAAGGGAAAACACATCAAACACAAGACAGCAGAGCAATGCGATGGATACATATGTTGCGAGTATGCGCATTGCTTCCTACTTCTCTGGCTGTACATGCTTTTCAGACTGCAAACTCTCCCCGGGGAAAGTTTTCCTTCTACTCACAGCTCTACCCAAGTCAATAGAGGAACTGAAATTTGGTCAGCGGCTGATAGGAGCTGAGTGAATGATGAATGCATCGAGAGGCCTGGTACTTTTTTGTTTCTTTCCCTCACAGCAGACATGCTCTCATTTTGTTTCGCCTGTCTTTCAACTTCAAACATTTTTCTGTTTGCACTTCTTCTCTCCTGTTGGATCAAACCTCTGGTACTTGTGACGCTCCCCTCCCCTCATTCTCCCACTCTTCCATCCATTCCATGCAGACGCAACCGGCCGATCATCCACCTCGTTGCCAATCTTTCTTCCCCCATCGTGTGTCCACTCTCTCTCCATGCTGTGCGTGCTTATCAATTCCAGTGCGTACCTCTCTCCATGCTGTGCGTGCTTATCAATTCCAGTGCGTACCTCTCTCCATGCTGTGCGTGCTTATCAATTCCAGTGCGTACCACTTCTCTCTTGCAGGTCACGCCGCGGGGTTCTTCCCTAGAGGGGGATCCCCGTTTTTCTGTCGATTTCTGGAAACGTTAGCTGACTCGGAAAGAGAAGGAGCGGATGTCCCCTGCTTGAAGAGTCTGAGCTTCGATGGTCGGTTGCTTGGCTGGGTGGGTAGGTGGAAAGAAGGTGTTTGATCGGACCATCGGAGGATGCGGTACAGAGAAAGATTCATAGGAGAACTTTAGGAGTTCCCTTTTTGACAGACGCCTAATGAACATAGTTGACAAGAGTTGGTGACTCGCATTTTGAATAAACCTGGTTTGTTCTTCTACGCATCATCATCGCGAATTCGATTGTCGGACGAATTTGCATTGTTGCGTGCAGTAATTCAGATAGTCAGATAAAGTCATCTGAGAGTGGGACTCTGTGACTCCTCTGCAGTGAGCAGCGTAAAGTGGAAAACAAGAAAAGACTGTCTAGTTCACATTCTTTATGCAGCGAACTCTGAAGACGATCGTCGCGCGAGGGGCCCCAGAATTTCCTCCTGCTGATTGAGACTGCGGCGAAGAGTGCAGAGCTAGTCGAGTCACTTCTGTATATTTGCGTTTTTCAAGCATGCCAACTCACGCACGGATGTACTCTCTTCATGTGTTCTTTCCCTTCCCTGCAGATTCACAGTTGGAACATGCAGAGGTAGAGCAGCTCTTTCCCTTGCTTCCAGTGACGCTCGAGGAACTGGACTTCGCGTGTCAGTATGTGTCTGTCATCTCACGCTCTTGTTTCTTCTTAGGGCCACCGAAGAATGGACAGTGATGAAAGAGGGAGGAGTGCCGCCTTTGCATTGTATGCGAGTTTCTAGAAAACTCCCCACTAGGTCGTGAGTGTGCCTGAAGGTCTTCAAAAGAGGCAGGACAGAAATCTGTCTGCTTCCATGCAAAGACAGCATGCGGCGAGTCCGACTGAAATACTCTTTTTATTCATGCATGCACTGTAGCGCAGTGATAGACAGGACGTGTTGGTTGTTTTGGATATTCGAAACGCCAATGCCGGTGTGCAGGGAACGTGAGTCTTGTCGTCGATGGCTGGGCGTATCTGGGTGCGCGTCTGAAGAGCCTCGAACGACTGAAGAAACTGAAGTTTAAGTGTAAGCCTGACTTCTATGCTCACAGACTGGTCTGGTCTTTTGTGCGCGGACATGCAATCCTCTGCAGGGCCGAGGCTCGGGGGTGGTGGGCGAAAAATGAGAAAGTTGACTTGAGTTCTGACTGTGGGGCAGCTTTATGACTGTGCGTGCATTTTTACGAGCTGTTTGTCTGCAGTTTCTTCGCTGAATGATGCCGAGGCCAAAGAGCTCTTCCCGTCGCTTCCGGCCGCACTCGAGCATCTGGATTTTGGACGTCAGTAGTCGTTAAGTGCAGCTCACAAGGAAATGATGCGGAAGATGAGATAGGATTCGTTGAGGAAAGCGCTCCCACTCAGATGGGTCCCAGCAGTGAACAATATGTCTGCAAGGCCGTTTCTGTGAGTTTGGCAGCCGTGAAGAAAGCTGACATAGAGAGAGAGTAAGCCTGTTTGTGCAATGAGGATTGCCCGAGAGAGAATTTGCGTGGGGGCATTCACACGTGGATGCAACGTGACTCACAGATTGGAGGCTGGCGAGAAATATCTGTTGATGGTTGCTCTTGTTTAGCCCTCACGTCATTGACCGTGCGTGTGCAGACAACCGCGAACTCGGCGTCGCTGGGTGGGCAGCTTTAGGGTCACGTCTGAAGGGCCTCGAACGATTGAAGAGACTCAATGTTTCCAGTTAGTCGGGGCTCTCTGTATGTCTGCAGATGCGTCAGAAGGGAAGCTTTTGTCATTCTGAGATGCGAGACGGCACTTTTGTCGTTTGATCTGGCTTGATGCAGCGGTGTTTGCGTCACTGGCTCTGGGAGCTGGTGGAGGAGGAGCGCGCGTCTGTGTGCATGTACTCCACCTCGCTGCGTGTCATCTCAAGGAGGCTTCTTTCATGGTGTGTGTGCCTGCAGACTGCGGTTTGCGAGTTGAGACGGCCGAGCAACTCTTCCCGTCGCTTCCGGTCACCCTGGAGGAGTTGTATGTTCATTGTCAGTCACACTGGGGTTGTTCTCTCCTTTTCTCTGTATCAGACACTGTCTCCAGCAGGCTGTAGAGCTGGGTGAAGGGAGTTACGCGGAAAATCAGGTCTTCTCGGGGAGGTACGGCTATTCCGCTGAGTCCGAGTCAAGACAGGACAGGTGGCTCCAGTTTTTATCGTTCTGTTGCAGGGCATGCGGGAAGGAACTCTTGAGGTGTCCGAGGCTGCTTGTGAGTGAAAGGATGCAGAAAAGATGGCATGGCAGTGTGCTTTTATGCATGCATCGGAATAGATGATGGACTATTCCCGGCTGAGCACGCTCCATCATCTCATGCATGGTTGGATGTGTCACTTTCCGCGTGGATGTGTGTGTGTGTGTGTGTGTGTGTGTGTGTGTGTGTTTGTGCAGGGCAGTTTGATCTCAAGAGCCCCGGGTGGGCCCTGTTGAGAGCCCGTCTGAAGAGCCTCAAACGTCTGAATAAATTGTCCTGTAGCGGTCAGTGGCGTCTGCGTGTGAGAGCGTGCATGATCTGCGTGGGCAGATGTGAAGGGAGAAGTGGTCGTGCTCCTCTGTAATTGTCTGTAATGTACGTTTGACGGTTGGTCTGCTTTGTTGCGAGCGTTCGCTCCTGTCCGGGAGTCTGAACAACACCTGTCCTCAATCTCATTGGGGCTTTGTGCCTTCTGTATTTCTTTTTTACAGAGCTGCAGGATGAGGACCTCAGGGAGCTCCTCCCAGTGCTCCCCGCGACGCTCGAGGAGCTGAATCTTTTGGGTCAGTAGTCGCTCAGTCGCGAGCCGTGTTTGAATAGCTGGAGAGGATATCATCGAAGATGAGACTTCGTGAGTGGAGATGTTCCTACTTCAATGAGTAAAAATGCGTGCTTTCAATTTTGCTGCAGCACGTATCAGTGCGTAGGCAGCTGCAGGGCCCAGGCAAAAAATTGGGGTCTGTGTATGAAGGCATGCAGACGCTCATGCATGTTTCTTGTATGTAGACTGACAAGATCGACTTGTGTGTCCAATTGGTATTTGCACTCTTTCCGCCTTCTGCCTGCTGCCTCTGGATCCTGAAGTTGCCTGTCTAGCTGCTTTCATGCTTGCATGCATGCTTTGGTTGGGGATACACGAACACCGGCGTGCAGGCAACAAGAGAATCGGCATTGTGGGGTCGGCATCACTAGGGGAGCGTCTAAAGAGCCTCGAAGGACTGAAGAGGCTGGGGCTTCGAGGTAAGTCAGTGGGATCTGCGTGTCGTCCAATGCCTGTGACCGGGTGCATGTGCTTGGATGGATCTGCAGTAACGAATCGGCTACGAACACATTTCACTGGTCTGGACTGTTTCTCTGATTTCTCAGGAGCCTGTCATTGGCTGGGGTTCGGGTCTGTTCCCGCTCAAATGCGTGTGGATCTCGGTTTGTATGAGTGAATGTACCCTGAGGCGGGTCCGCCACTATCTAGGCGTTACCGAGAGGAAAGAAGCTTCTAGACTGATTTGAAAGTCGGGAACCGGATGCGTCCGGAAAGGATGACTTGAGCTCCGACTGGATGTTGCGTGGGTGGTCTCTTTGCATGCATGCAGATTGCACGCTGACAAACGATAAGGTCGAACAGTTTTTCCCATCAATTCCATTGGCGCTTGAAGATTTGGATCTTGCGGGTCAGTTGTCGATCGCTTGCAAATGCATTTTTTGATTGTCGACGTGGCTGCTTCGGATAGTGTGAAAAATGAGGCTTCGAGGTAGACTGCACAAGGACGATCCATCCGGTCTGTCTACAGGTCGCACGTGGAGAATTGACCCATCAGCCCATGTGTAGCCTGAGGCCTGCAGGTGGCGCACCGTCTCATACATGCCGTGCAATCATGATGCTGTGATCAAGGAACAGTGCATGGCTCAGAGGCACGCTGGACGCATTCGTTTCGTTGGATGTATGTCGTCCTGCAGAGAACCCTCGTATCGGTCCCGAAGGATGGGCGTCTCTCGGGGCGCGTTTGCAGAGCCTCGAACAACTGAAGAAGCTGAACCTCAACTGTCAGTCTGAGGGGTTGTCTCTGTCTGCGAATACATGTAGATGCATGGCCTTCCTCAACGACGACCAGCCAGTGTGCGAAAGGTATTTGTAGATGCGGGTTAGCAGTCAGGAACGTGTGTTTGCAACTTGGTTGGGTTTGACGAGGACGAGAAGATGGAATGGATCAGTTGACTTTACGAGTCCTGCCAGTCTGGTCTGCATTCCTGCAACGGCCTCAGGGGAGAAACGCCTTTTCTCGGGCGAAAGGAGTCTTGACTGTACTTTTGCCAGCTGTTCTGAGTCGTTGTGGGCCTCCCTTTGCGTGCGGAGACAATGCGTTCCTTCAGTTGGGCTCCTACGTAGACGCATGTCACCCATATAAATTCATAGTCTGTTTAATTGTCTGCAGCGTGTACACTGTATGATCAGAAGGTGGAAAGTCTCTTCCCATCGCTCCCGACCACGCTCGAGGAGTTGTCTGTTCGAGGTTCGTATTCGCCTGGTCGATCTCTTCGACGGTACAGCGGAAGGGTATAGAAAGGAAAGTCATTTTAAGCGACCCCGAGTCGTGCGAAGTCTCTTCACTCTTTCTTCAGCGTGTCTAAAGGCAGAGTACGGGGTTTGCTCATGCACACCGTCGTGAGCGAATTGTCTGTTGCGCCATGAGATTGTGCTTCAATGCATCAAAGCTCAGTGAATCGATGTGGGCTAGCTGGGTTCGTTGTTCTATTAATAATTGTCGCATGAATAAATTGTTGTTAACCCCTGCATGTCGGTGTGCAGGCGGTGCCCATCTCTGCAAGGCCGGGTGGTTGGCACTGGGGGCGCGTATGAAGAGCCTTAAACATCTGAAGAAGCTTGATCTTTCCAGTAAGTCGAGCATTTATTTGTGTCTGTAATACCAGTGGGTCAGGGAACAAAGCGTTGCCGCTAGAAGAGGTGAGTCTGGAGCGTTTACTTGTTCGTTGGCCTGGCCTTCTGCAGGCGCCTTGCGTTCCTGGGACCCTGTAAGGTTGACAGAAGAGAACGCTGCCAGTTATTTGCAATGGGCCTGTAAGTGTATCCGTGGTAATGGTTACACGTGCTTCATTGCGTGCTTATTTGCAGCTTGTGCGTATTTGCTGAGTTTCACAAGCACGCCGGTGCTCCCCCATCTCTATCACCTCTTCCCATTGCTTCCGGACACGCTCGAGGAAGTGGATTTTCATTGTTAGTCGGCCGTTCTTGATTTCAGTCGGCTTCTGTTCGGTTTTCTGAAGGAAAAAAAAAGACAAGAGTGTGTTTTTTTTTGGGGGGGGGGGGGGGAATAAATGAGGTGGGCCTTGAGAGTCAATGGTCAACGTTCTTTTCAAGGTCTTCATGATTCCAGCTGAAGGGAATGGGGCAGAAGTCGAGGTTTCGTGTGGGGCAGCTAGGGGTACTACAACTCCGAGCACGTGGAGTTAGAGCCCGTGGTGAGACACGATCGAGTGCTTCGATCCTCCCTTGTTCAATTTTGAAGAAGGTGCGAAAACCAGCAGGCAGGCGGCTCGTGTATGAGAAGATGCACTGAGTGCATATCGGTGCGCAGTCCTATCTTTTTCTTTTCGCCGATTGCTGTTGCGTCAGGTTTATTGTGTACTTTTGACTGCTACGGTGCAGGCAACTCAAGTATCGGCATCGCTGGGTGGAAGTCTCTGGGAGTGCGTCTGAAGAGCCTCGAACGTCTGAAGAAGCTGAACCTGAGTGGTCAGGGGGATGTTTGGGGAAGAGTCGGGTGATGTCAGGGGTGGGGGGTCTCTGTCAGTCTCTGCATGCGCATGCCCGAAGCTTGTGGAGAGGGTGGGAGAGAATGCCTTCTTTCTTTCCCTCGGGCTTCGAGTGTATATCACCTGAGTGGCATTACCGTTGCGAATGTTTCTTCGTCATTCGGTTGCAGAGTGCGCTCTAAATGACGAGATTGTCGAGCAACTCTTCCCGTCGCTTCCGGCCTTGCTGGAGGAATTGGACATTCAGGGTCAGTGGGGGAGTGCGTGAGACTCTGAGTCTCCTTTTGCGAGTGCGTCACTGACAGTAAGAAGAGGAGCCTTCCGTTTGGGAGCGTGTGTCTCTTTGAAAGCAACACAGATGAGGAATTGGATCTTCTGAGTGAGTTGTCGCTAATGCAAGCTCTCTGCAAATTGCGCTGAATGATAGCACAGTACATACATAAGGCTTGTTGTCTTTTCATGGTGTCGCCGCCTTCCTCCTGCGGTGCAGGCAATTCAAGTATCGGCATCGCTGGGTGGAAGTCTCTGGGGGCAAGTCTCAAGGGGCTCAGACGACTAAAGATGCTTGACCTCAATGGTGGGTCGGATCTGTCTGTCTGTCTGTCTATCCTGTCTGTCCTGCCTGTCTGTCTGTCTGTCTGTCTGTCTGTCTGTCGTGTCTGTCTGTCTGTCTGTCTGTCTGTCTGTCTGTCTGTCTGTCCTGTCTGTCTGTCTCTCTGTCTGTCTGTCTGTCTGTCTGTCTCTCTGTCCTGTCTGTCTGTCCTGTGTGTCTGTGTGTCTGTCTGTCTGTCTGTCTGTCCTGTCTGTCTGTCCTGTCTGTCTGGCTGTCTGTCTGTCTGTCTGTCTGTCCTGTCTGTCTGTCTGTCTGTCTGTCTTGTCTGTCTGTCTGTCTGTCTGTCTGTCTGTCTGTCTGTCCGTCCTGTCTGTCTGTCTGTCTGTCTGTCTGTCTCTCTGCCCGTCCTGTCTGTCTGTCTGTCTGTCTGTCTGTCTGTCCTGTCTGTCTGTCTGTCTGTCTGTCTGTCTGTCTGTCTTGTCTGTCTGTCTGTCTGTCTGTCTGTCTGTCTGTCCTGTCTGTCTGTCTGTCTGTCTGTCTGTCCTGTCTGTCTGTCTGTCTGTCTGTCTGTCTGTCTGTCTGTCCTGTCCGTCTGTCTCTCTGTCTGTCTGTCTGTCTGTCTGTCTGTCTGTCCTGTCTGTCTGTCTGTCCGTGTTTCTGTCCGTCTGTCCTGTCCGTCTGTCTGTCTGTCTGTCTGACTGTCTCCAAATTTGTTGGATCGGATAAATGTCGTTGGAGGGGCAGATGTTTAGAAAAGGTCCGGGCTTTTCCCCGATTTGCTATGATTGGGCATCTCTATCTGCTTAGCGCCAGGGGTGCACGCATGAGCGGACAAGCACGCTTCCCCGTGAAATGGTTTCCCCGATTGCAGTACTTTCGAGTGCCCATATCAGATTTATCCTTTGTATGTCTGCCTGCAGATTGCGGATTGAAGAACCTCGCTACTGAACACGAGGATGTTGCAAAGATAGCTGTACACTCAGCTGCACATGTGGGGTTTTGCCTGAACGCGCAGTGAGAGCTCAGAAGCTGGCAAGACGTATCTGTATCCGTTTGATGCTTGCATACTGTAATAGACATGCAAATACTGGTAATGGTCACAAGTGCGTTTTGTACCTTAACGGCCGGGGAGATTTAAAAGAGGGCGGGTGCCGACTATCAGCGGCGACTGAAGGATGAGGCAGGGTTTGGTGGCCGTGCAAAAGTCATACTATGTCGTACTCCTTTGTCTTTACCACAGAAGTCATAATCTGGTGTATTGTTGGGATATTGGAGTGAAATATTGTTGAGAACAAAGAAAGCAATAGCTTCAACTTTTGAAGCTTAAAGCATTTTGTATGTGAAAAAAATACCAAGAATTTTTCTGAGGAAATTAAAAGATTTTCTTTTAAATTTAAACTGTCAATTAAAAAAATAAATTTTATAACGTTATGTCATGCATGTATCACGGCTTTAGTAAATATTTGAATTATATTTCAAAATTGTGTTAATGTATAGAGTATCATCCGGCATAACGCAAGCCATATTGGTTCAAATTTTGGTATATCAAATTCATTAGAAATCTAAGTGAACTGCTCTTATAAAATGGTGATCGGGATTTTTGTTATATATGCTACGTCCCGCCGTCCCCATATATCAGAGGCGGATGTAGCCTAGTCCGTCCAGAACCGAACTGCTCTGCGCATTGCCGCCAAACGCTAGTCATCTCCTTTTTATGCTAATAACGATAGCAAATAGTGACAATAAATATGATGAAAATGAAGTTTGATATCGATTTAATACCGGTTTGTCCTCTATTTGTTCTAAAAATAAGTAACTGTAAGTTTTTAAACATGTTCATACAATCATTTCAATTTGTTATCAGTCTTGTTGGTGGTTTCCATTTTTTTGGTTGTTATTATTCTGTATTGAGTATTATTTTAAGTTGTATGGTTTTCATGGCATATAAGAGTGCCACAAGTATGTAATAATGCGGCACTGTCATCTTATAAAAACTGTTGTTATACTGGTGTATAACATAATATTAAAATGTATATTCAAAGTGAATCAAATTTAGTTTATCACAACGTTAATCATTTATGCTCTTGTGTCAATCTGTTAGACCACCAGACAGCGGATCGTATGATTCAGTCAATTATGTACATTGATCGATTGAAAAGAATAGAGATGAAACGCACCTGAGAAGATGATGTCGATTCGGATTGATCTAAAGCGGAAAAGGAGTGAGGCAGACGAGGAAAACAACTTTTTGCATGCTTTTAAGCTTTTAAACATTTTGATTTACGCTTATTTTCGATCCACGACAGCCGATCCTGAATACATGATTCCATACGTCCGCTTTGGAATTTAATTTGCTTCTCGACCGTCGTCTTGAGAGAGACTCTTGGGGGGGCTGCAAGAATCTCTTTGAACTGATTTTCTCTCTCCCCAGCTTTTAATCTCTCTCTTCACATTTAGATTTGAGCTGCTTTGACCATCCATCTGCTGTTCGTTCATTTCCTTCATTTTTTGCTTTTGTTTGCTCCGAGTATGGTATTTCACTTCTGTATTTCTTTTCTTCTTTCATTCGGTTCGTCCCTTTTGGCGTTCTCAATCGCCTGACACCCCTCACCCGCACCCCTGTACGTCTTTCATTGTTGTTTCTTCCACCCCCGTTGATTTTCACTTGAGTCCCGACAGCATGCGAGACCAGGAACCCCGAATTGAAGAGGAACGGGCACGGCCCTCCCCTGTGTTCGCGTCCCCCTCTCTGCCCTCTTCTTGATTTCGATTCCAACTGTCGAGGTCAGAAAATGCATTTGCGACTATCTCCTTCGAGAGACGGACTCTCGAGAGTGTTTCCTCACTGTCCCCGTCCCCCACTCTCTTGCTGATGATTTCGTCTTTCAATGGTCTCAACTCACTTAGGTACTCTCCCATCTGCGTCTTCGCTCGCTTGGAAAGGGTGAGGTTCAGCTGTTTGTAGATCTTCTCTGTCACTGCGAGTGGATTCCTCATGACGTCCTCGAAGTCCACATCGATGAACTGTTCTCTTCTTTCGGGATGCGATTGTCGATACTTCTGCAGGGACGCTTCGAGGAGTCTCAACGTGTCCAGCTCCTCCCTCCCTGTGCTCTCCGGCGCCTTCTGCCCTCCTTCGAAGAGACCCCGCCGAAGTGTCAGGGCCGTCGTCGCCCATTCCGTCGCTTCGGCCGTCAAATCTCTGAGAGCAGAGGTAAATGCAAAATTGTTAGGAAGCGTGATCCAGACATTAAAACGCAAAAAACATCCGACTCATACAGAAGAGAGCGCAAAACAAGAAACCGGGCATTCTAAATGTTTCGTTTGTCTCTTTCCTTTGGCCGGCTGACCTGTGCACACAGACGACAGTTGCATCCGGGTATTCCTCAAACAGAGCGCCCAAGGAAGCCGCATGGTAGGGACTCTTCAGAACCCACCGCTGGGGACCTCCCCCTCCTCCTGTCTGCTGCTGTAGTTCTGAAGGGTCTCTTCTTGTCTTTCCTTCCGGTCCCTGTTTTCCTGGACCCCGAGCCGCTGCTGCAGAGGCAGAGGCAGACACATGTGTGTCTCCTCCCGCAAGGCCGAGCTTGGAGCCCAGCCGTGCCACAACGCTCTTGGACTTCTTGGGCCCTCCAGCCCTCCCCTTCTCCCCCACTCGCTGAGACCTCTGCCACTGCAGATGTTGGAGGAACCGTCTGTGGAGACGGTAGACCTTCTGTAGCTCGAGGCACTCACCCTCCTTCAACCAGTTCCTATACTCAGGAACCCCAAAGGCAAGAGCGAAGGAGAGCGTCCTGAAGGAGTGATCGAGGATCATGCTGTCCTGCAATCGCAAAATGAGCCAAACAAAGGTCTCCGAGAGAAGGGAATGAAAGAAGAGTTTGATCGACAAAATGATTGCAAAAGCTCAACAACGTCTGGCTTGTCTTTTAAGAAATGAAAACAGAACAGTGGCCTGTCTGACAAGAGAGAGCGTCACTTGCAACGTGAAATCGACAAAGAATTTCTCTTCCATGGATCTATGGGGGAAAAGCCTATTCAGGGACCTCCAACATCGAGCAGACAGACTAACCAACCTCATCTGCGAGAGTGGGGCCGAAAAGTTTCAGACGTTGCCAGTCTGCCTCCCCGTCTCGAGAGGAGGCCCGACCGTGGATGAATTCGAGTTGCTCACGCGCGAACCGGGTGCGAGGATCCCTCAAGGCCTCCGTCCTGTTGTGACCAAACCCCCACCCACACCCACTCGGTGCAACCGCCTGAAGCTCTTTCGGACGATCAAGGAGCTGCAGGTAGATTCCGTCTGCCCCATATGGAGCTGCCATCTCACAGAATGCAGGCGCACAATTCTGCGGGTCCTCAGCCAGAACTCTGCAGAGAATCTGCCCAGCCACTCTGGCCACTCCGATGATCACAATCGGAGGTGCCACATCGACGCTCCTGATTTCGGGGTACCTTCTCTCTGCCTCTGCAAGGAACATCAAATTCATGACCATCTGCCGGGCCTTTGTCAACAGAGAGAAACGACCCTGAAAACTCAACCTCAATGCCGGGCTGATAGAAGAAAGGGCGGCGCTGCCTTGAGAAGCCTCTGCCGAGGCCTCTTCCGATTTGTCCGCAGTCGCTGCCTCACAGAGACGTGCGAGTGCAGGCATGAAACTTGGCGTCTGTTCGAGTGTGTCTGCATCTTCCAAGTCGGACCCGCTCCTACGGAGAGCTTCTGCGTCTGCGGTATCGATCCACTCGGGCAATCTGGGGCCGTCAATTCCACAGGCCGCCAGTCCCCGGGCTGCGTTGTCCACCACTGACTCGGGGGTCAGAGACAGAGCCAGGGAGTTTGACGGGTACAGGTGGTTCTGGCAACAGTAGATGAATCTGCAGAAACAGACAGGCGGGCAGGCAGAGGGACAGACATGGAGTTATGGATGCAGGGGGTCGGGAAATGGAAGAGATATGAAGAGCCGGGCAGGCATTCAGGTACACTCAGTGTCAATTCCCAAGAGGTTCTGTGTGAGTGTGTGTGTGTGTGTGTGTGTGTGTGTGTGTATGTGTGTCTTTGTGTAGATGTAGCGCGATGCTACAAAGAGAAGAACAAGAGAATGAAGAAAGTGACCAGATGAAAGAAACACGAAAGGAAATTGTCCTTCACTCCTTCCACTCACGAGTTTGTCAGCGTCTCCTCCCCAGATGGCCACCTCATGTGCGGGAGGTCCTCGAAGATGTTCCTGTTCATCACAGGTAGAGGTGCTCTCCGTTCCTCCGTCTCCTTGTCGATGTGGAACCAGTACCGCCGCCAGTACTGCAAGCATTCATTCACCAACGCACAAAAGGTGACAATGAATCACTATCCACAACAAACACATGGACACAATCGACTTTGACAACTCGGTGTGCCTCCCTCGTGCTTCAATCAAACAAGCTCTCTGTTGCCGGCGTCGAGAGTTCTACAAAAAACCACAGACATCCGATTAGCGGACATTCAGCCGATTTGCAGACCAACCGACCGACCCACCTGCATCATTGGAAGAAACTTCGCCATTGCGGATTGCCTCTTCAAGATGGCCTCTTCAAACTCCTCGATCGGCTTTGCCTTCAGAGACAGCCCGAGGGACTGTGCCCATCTCTCCTGTTCCTTCCCTGTGAACGTTCTGGTGTTCATCAGGTGGTACATCCAGTGGAGCCGCTTGTCGAGAAGGGAAGCCTCGACCTGCATTTTGTTGCGCAAGTGAGAAAATGGACAAAACAACATACTCAGTTCTGATCTGGGAGGTATGTCTATTGGTGAGAAAAGTTGCAGAGAACAGAACGAAAAGAAAACACTAGCGTCCGGCAGGGCAGTAGGAAAAGGCATCCGAGACAAAGCGTTACGAAGCTCGATATCCCTTCCTGGATGATGCATCAAGGGAGAGAATGAAATGGACAAGACGAGAAAGAACCAAAAACCAAAGACTTCCAGTTAAGTGCTTGTGTTACGTCTCTCCGCAAACGGAACAAAACACAGAACGAAAGGACTGACTATCATCTGCGCGACTGTGTCCACTGGAGTGAACGGAGCTCCAGAGACCCCGATGGGGAAGCAGCCTTCCTGGATCGAGGCGATCGCTTGGGCAGCTGCGTAGTCTCCTTTGCTTGTGTTCGTATATCCCGACTCCCATGCGAGAAACAGACTCGGGAGCCTGTAGATCGCTATTGGCAAGCCGAGCTCCTTGGCTCTCTGGAGAAGCCACTCAGCCGTCATCTTCGTCCAGGGATATCCAACAACATCGGGAGGGAAGTGCTTCTGCATCTCCGCAGGGTCAGGGACGCTTCCGTCTTCCGGAATTGTGCGTCCTGCAAACTCTCGACTGAAGAGAGCAAACACTGCAGGCCACATCGCGAGAGTGGAAACGAAGTGGAGAGGCTTCAGTCTGTGTGTCGTGCAGAGCTTGATGACATCCTTCACGCCCACCAGATTTGGAATTCGCAAGCGGGAGTATGAGCCCATCAGGCTCACATCCGCTCCGGTGTGGTACACTTTGTCCATCTGCTTGCACAGACGGTCGAAGTCTTCTTCGGAGAGACCCAGGAGAGGAAGGCCGAAGTCGCCAGGCACAGCAACAATGCGGAATTCGTAGGATGGTTTCCAAATTTTGGCTTCCCGTAGTGCATCTCTGACGCGCTGCATTGCCGCCCGTTGATCGGGCGCCCGAACGAGGCAGTGCACTCTGACTGTAGGACATGCCTTTGATTCAAGAAGAGCGCTAAGTTGGAATCGGCCCACAAGCCCAGTGACTCCAGTGAGGAGCACATTCCGTACCCTGACGGCAGGCGTGGGGGGATGCAGAACAGAGACGTCAAAGGACAATTCGTTGCGCAGAGACTCAACGTCGTCAAGAGGATGGAAACCGTGAGCCGCCTCTCTTGCCCGGTGCAGGCGAAGAGAGGGGGACTCCTCAGTTGGTTCCCCTCTATCCTCTTCGGCCGGCCTGCCCTCTCCGGTCCCTGCATTGATTTGATCTTTGAGCAGTTTGCAGATGAATTCGATCATTCCTTCCATTGTTGGGTTCTCGAAAACAGCAGTTGCGGGAATTCGCACTCCAAGCCTGTCCTGTAACTCGTTTCGCATCTCCACTCCCCCCAGGGAATCAATCCCCAACTCTTGCAGGGGCGTGTCCAGGGGAGGCAACCTCGAGGGTGACATTCCAAGGACCTGGCTCATCGTCTGAAGTGCCACGCCCCTCACATGCTCCCTCAGCTGCTCAGTAGACATCATCCGAAGCAAATTTTGCACCTCGGCTGACGGGCCGGTAGCGGATGAGGAAACCACGAGTTTTCGCACCTCCTCAAAGAAAGGAGGGGGCTCGTCGTACCGTCTCATGAACGCCTTCCACTTCAGCTGCTGACACCCAACAACTGGGACTGTCACGGAGGACAGTGACGCACGCGTGACGTCACCCAGCACTCGGAGCCCAACTTCGTTGCTTAGACCCACAAGACCGCCAAGATGGTAGGCCCCCAGAACGCTTGGAGCCATGCCTTGCTCCTCCCAGGGACCCCACTGAATGCTCACTGCCCGCAGGCCCGCCCGCACGCGGAAGGCCGCCAGCGCATCCAGAGCGGCGTTGGCGGCACTGTAGTTGGCCTGCCCGAAGTTGCCCAGCAGGGAGGACGAAGAAGAGAACATCACAAAAGACTCCAACCTGTCCTCTAGTCCCTGATGCTGCAGCGCTCTGTGGAGGTTCCAGGCTTCGGTTGCCTACAAACAGTCAAGCACATACGCAAGTGAACATTCATCTGTATTTGTGTATGCATCCACCCACCAAGCACAAGAGAGACAAAAGGAGACAAAAGGCAGCCTGGCAGGAAACAAGCAGACGGCAAAGAAAATTAAATAATGACCATGCATTGACAAGGGATCATGTACAAGCAACATATTTTTCCTCTCACACTTCCCATGCATACATCGCTCTCTCAATCCCCTACCCAGCCACTCACTGACCTTCGAAGCGTACACCCGACGAACGCCCTCCTCTGTCTGATCCTTCACTTGCGCGTCTGCAAGAACTCCCGCTGCGTGCACGATACCGAAAGCACCCTCACCCTGCTTCAGACTCTCGCCTGCCAGTGAGGCTCCACATACACCCTCCAGAAGACGCTCGCAGCTCTCGGCCGAAGACACATCGCACGATCTCACCTCCACCTGCACCGTCCCCTCAGCTGCCGCTCTCTGCAACCGACGCATCTCTGGACGCTCGGCCGTCTCTGCGTCAGGCGCGGACCTCCGCGACACCAGCACCAGACGCTTCGCACCTTCATCCAAAAGCCAATTCACAACCACCAGACCCAGACCTCCAAGACCCCCTGTGATCAGATACGTTTGTGCTGTCAGACTCCCAGCCGCATCTTGGAAGGGCTTTCTCGGCATTAGACGAGCACCGAACACTTTGCCTTTCCTCAGGGCTATCTCTGACTCAAACCGAGTCAAAGATGCCCTTTCCATCGGGCTTGCTTCTGATTCAATCATCTGCACCAGCTCCGCTACTCCCGCCCCCACACCCCTCGACATGTCCACGTCCACAGACCCCACCTGCACCCCCGACGCCTGCAGCTCCAGACCTGCAGTCCTGGCAAGACCCAGCACCCCTGCGTGCACAGGAGCTGCTGCCAGTGACCCTGTCGGGGGGGACGGGCTCACACCTTTACCTCCCTCAATCTCACTGACTGTGCTTCCATCGTCGAAGAATTGACTTCCCGCAGTCACAAGCCGCACACGCGGTCGCGGGAGGTCCTTCGGCCACTCTGGGGAGGACAGTGCCTGCAGTACTTGAATGCACTCCCACACCACAGAGGCGGGGTCTGATGCTTCACTGCTCGATTCACGAGCTGAGAGAGACCCCAGATACAGCACCTCTGCCCATTGTTCATCACTGAGAAGACGAAACAGATTCATACCGTCCGGCATGCCACCGAAAGGGACCACTTTTGAGGACGGATGACTCCGCAATAGTTTCTCAACGAGTGGAGGTGGGGTGCTGAGGAAAAGCAGATTCTGTGTTGGGTGGGGAGTCGATGCCTCATGGTCAGCTGTCTCTGATGGCAGCATGACGCCGTTTGCAGCATTGAACAAGAACTTCCAGGACACCTGCCAGAGAAGCCCCCGAGGAACAGAGAGGCTTCTCAGATCGATCGGACGCACCTGAAGTCTCGTTATCTCTGCTACTGTGCGGCCGGTGGCCGTGCACAGACGCAGTGAAAATGTCGCTGAATCTGAGGAATGCTCAAGGAGCTTCACATGTGCAAACACCTCTGATTCTGTCGCCATCAGGCATCCAACAAGAGCTCTTTCCAGGGAGACAGGCACCATCACCCGAGACATCGCATCGCTGCCAGTCGAGCTCTGCTCACTATTTGTCAGCAGTGCTCCTGCAGCCTGGAAAGCGCCATCGAGAAGCGCAGGGTGCAGACGGAACGATCGGTCGACGTCAGCACTGCCGGAGTCAGAATCACCAGACAGCTGAAGGAGAGCAAGGACTGCCTCCTCCTCTTTCTTTTCTTTGTTCTCTCCTGTGCCCCCCCGCCAAAGACCTCGCATCGTTTGGAAACGAGGACCATAACTCAACCCACGGCGGGATGCAGCCGCGTAGATCTCCTTCGCATCAAATTGCTCTTCCTTCACCATGCTCGCACGGAGCCCCACGAGATCCTCCTGCTCCCTCTCGAACTCCACGCCCTCTGACCCTGAAGGATTCGCGAAGCTGCAACGTGCGTGCACCTCCCATTCTGCCTCTTCCTCTTCTGCCACGGCTCCGTCGGCACCTCCAGAACCCGAACTCGAACCCGGAAGACCCACACGCGACCGAACCGTCACGTCTCTTCCACTGCTCAACGATACCTCCACAGTCCGACGAGACTCAGTTTGTGCACTGGCACTTGCATCGCTCGACAGAGGAAGCACCATTGGACGCTCAATCTCCACATCCATTAGACACACAGGCGAAGGCGCCAGCGCACCTCTGTCCCTTGCCCATGCCCACTCTGAGGGAGACGAAGATGAAGACGAACTCTCTGCGGCCTTCAGCCCTGCCGACACACACGCAGCCATCATCTCCACAAACCCTGCACCCGGCATCAGCACCTTTCCCTTCACTTGATGGTCGTCGATCAGCCGGTGGACGTCCGCTCGCAGGGCTGACTGGAACTCACGTCCCCCCTCGCCATCCTCACGCAGCCTCCCAACGAACGGGTGGGAATTGGGTGCAAATGGGAAAGCCTGCCGTGCCCATTGCACAGCCCAGCTACGATTCTGCTGCGAGGCGTCCGCTGCCTTCGAGATGACAGGAGCTTCAGACGGTTCCTGCAGAAGACTCACAGCCTCCGACATCGCTCGAGCGAAGGATTCAGTGTCAGTCGGCAGCAAACGAGACGAAGACAGCCACTTGACGCTCTCTGGGGCAACCTTTTCAGATGAGCTACCAACCTCTGCTGACTGTGCCGAAGCGACAGCAGGTGTCGCAGAGACACACGAACGGGCCATGTTCACGAGAACCGGCTGCGGTCCCAGCTCTGCAACGATGGAACACCCCAGGATCTCCACGCACGTCCGCACAGCTTCCAGAAACCTCACAGGCCGCTCAATCTGGGACAGCCAGTGTTCGGCTCCCGTCAGCTCACCCCGCGACACCGCCTTTCCTGTGACACTCGACACCAGCGTGACACCTTCAGAAGGCTCACGAAGTCGACCCACAGTGTCGGAAAGAAGGGGTTCAAATCCCTCACGGGCAGGTCTCATCAACGGAGAGTGGAAAGCGTGGGACACAGAAAGAAACTTTGCACGAGTCGACATCCCCAGATGACTCAGCAAGGCTTCCACGCCCCCCCGAGGTCCAGCGAGCACGATCGACTTTGGACCGTTTACGGCTGCCACAGCCACGTCAGCCAGGAGCTGTGCAGTACCGCTGGAGCTGTTCTTTTGCAGACTCTCAAGGGCTTCCAACACCTCCTCTTCGCTCATTCGACAGGCGGCCATCACCCCGTCCTTTGGAGGCGCTGCCTGCATCGCCTCAGCTCTCCGAGCGACGAGGATCAGACCGTCCTCCAGAGACATCACCCCACTCGCCACTGCCGCGGGGTACTCGCCGAGACTGTGGCCCATCACCACATCAGGCTCAACCCCTTTCGACCGCCAGAGCGCCAAGAGACCGCACTCGACTGCAAATAGCGCTACCTGTGCAAAGCGTGTCTGGTGCATTTTTGCCTCTGCTGCTGCCTTCTCTGCTTCGGAGGAAGGGAAGAGAAGCTGTCTCAGAGAAATGTCCCACTCATTCTTCTCTTCCAGCAGCCGCCCGCACCGGTCCACCACAACACGAAACGCCTCTTCAGAGTCGTACAGCCCCTTGCACATTCCCACGTACTGGGACCCCTGGCCAGTAAACATGAAGGCCACTTTCCGACGCGGAACAAGCGGGACTTCATCTGTCGACCCTCTGTCTTCCTTGATCAGTAAAACATCTCTGTCTCCCTCCTCCAACACCACGTGAGCATTTGTGCCACCAAAGCCGAAAGACGAAACTGCCCCAATCAGCTTACGCCCCCTTCTCTCCCCTCCCAAAGCCGTCACCTCCGTCGGCATCAACACGGGAAACCCTTCAACGTCGATGTGGGGATTCAGCTGCTTGAAGTGGAGGTTCGGGGGGGCTCTGCGCTGACCCAACACGAGAACCAGCTTGATGAACCCCGCGATACCCGCAGCGCCCTCCAGATGCCCGAAGTTCGTCTTCACCGCACCCACCACCAGCGGCATCGACTCCTCTCGACCCACACCGTACACAGCCTTCAGTGCCCCGACCTCGATCGGGTCCCCCAGAGCTGTCCCCGTGCCGTGTGCCTCCACATAGCACACGTGCGAAGGCTTCACGCCCCCGTCCAGAAGAGCCGAACGAATCACGTCTTGCTGAGAGGGCCCGTTCGGGGCCGTCAGAGATGCAGACCTCCCGTCGTGGTTCACTGCCGACCCACGCACGATCGCGAACACCGGCTTCTTCTCTGCACGTGCCTCTGCTAAGCGCTGCAACACCACTGCTCCCACGCCCTCTCCGCGCGCATACCCATTGGCAGCAGCGTCAAACGTCTTGCAGCGAGAATCAGTTGAAAGCATGCGAGCCTTGCAGCACGCAATGAATGCCTGTGGTGCAAGAAAGAGGTTTACGCCTCCCGCAAGGCACAGGGACGAAACGCCCAGCCGCAGACTTTTTATTCCACTGTCCAGTCCCACCAGCGATGCCGAACAGGCTGTCTCCACGGTCATTGAGGGGCCCTTCAGGCCAAGGCAATAGGAGACGCGATTGGACAGAAGTGCAGGATTCACCCCTGTGCCAGACAGGGCACTCCCAACTGATCCTCCGCGGGAAGAAATCGACGTCCCCACGTACAGCCAGTCGTTGTTGCAGTTGCCGATGAAGACGCCTGCGTCGGACCCCAGAAGAGACTCTCGACTCTGCCCCGCATGACAGAACGCCTCATACGCGACCTCCAGCATGTGCCGCTGCTGGGGGTCCATGAACTTGGTCTCGGCGGCGGAGATCGAGAAGAACCCGTTGTCGAACAGATCTACGCCCTCGATGAACGCTGCCTCACGCACGTTCAGACACCCGTTGGCATCCGGGTCGGGGTCGTACACAGCCTCGTTGTTCCAACGACTCAAAGGGACCTCCGACATGCAGTCCGTCTTGCCCATCATCATCTCCCAGAATCTTTCAGGGTTCGTGCTCCCCCCCGGGAGACGACACGACACACCCACAACTCCAACCTGCCCCTCTTCTCCAACCTGCATGATACCCCCCCTTGTTAATGCCCCCCTCCCGGCGTTCGTACCTTCCCAAGTTGTTACTGCGGCTGTCTCGGGGTGGTTTACTAGTCTGCAAATAAATTCTCGCATCTCGTGCAAGGTGGGATAGTCAAAGAGGGCGGTTGCCGGAAGACGCACGCCCAGCTTTGCCTGCAGCTCATTTCGGAACTCCACCGCTCCCAGTGAGTCGATCCCCAGCTCTTGCAGAGGAGCGTCCAGAGGGGGAAGCTCCGACGCCGACTGACCGAGCACCTGGCTTGCCGTCTGCACAGCCACCGCCGTTACGTGCTCTTTGAGCTGGTCGGGCGTCATTGCCCGGAGCTCGTCCAAAGTCTCCTCATTCTCTACCCCCCTATTGTTCCCTCCCATTAACTGTGCCTCATGTGTCGTCGAGTCTAAAACAGTCCAAGGGAAAGAGCTGTGATTCCACTCTTTTCTGTCTGAGGGAGACGGAATGCGTGCTGCAACACTCGGAGGGGCCTCTTCCAGGACGACATGCGCATTTGCACCTCCAAAACCAAAGGAAGAGACCCCTCCAAGTAGACGGTCTTCTGAACGGCGGGGATGTACGGGGATCGGTTCTATTGGAATTGCAAAACTGAAGGCTTTGGTGTCAATCTTGGGGTTCAAAGTTGTGAAGTGGAGGTTGGGAGGGACACGTCGATGTATCAAGACAAGAAGTAACTTTAATAAGCCTGCAATGCCAGCAGCTCCCTCTAAGTGACCGATGTTGGTCTTCAAGGCACCAATGAAAAGGGGTCTGTCGGAGGAACGCGTCCGGCCAAAGACCTGTTTGACTGCACTCAGCTCAATGGGATCCCCCAAGGAAGTCCCTGTGCCGTGCGCCTCTAAAAATGCGATGTCCCACGGTGGAACCTTGGCTGACTCTAATGCTGCTTGCAGAACTTCTTTCTGAGCATGGGAATTGGGGGCTGTCAGGGAGGCGGCGCGCCCCCCGTGATTCGTTGCAGACCCCTTCACAATTCCCAAAACCCTCCCCCCCCGTCTGTTAGTAGCGCTTACTTTTTCCATCACAACTGCACAGCACCCCTCACCTCTCACATACCCATCAGCGAGGGCATCGAACGCTTTGCACCTACTGTCGGGTGCCAGCATGCGCGCCTTGCAGAAGGCTACTGATACCAGAGGGTCAAGCACCAGATTGACACCCGCTGCCAGGGTGGCAGTGGAGGTCCCGCGCTCCAGCTCTACACGCGCCTGATCGACAGCTACGAGGGAAGAGCTGCAGGCAGAGTCGACGGTCCAGCTAGGGCCCTTCAGTGCAAAGACATAGGAGAGGCGGTTTGCAAGCATGGAACTCGCTGCAGACGTAGCAACGAGGGGCGAGACAACCTGGATTCCCTTTCTTGCAGCGCCAATCCCCATCCTGTTCAAACTCTGCCAATCGTTTGCACAGCACCCTACAAAAACTCCGATATGCTGTTTTTCGAGGTCTTTTTTCATTCTTTCCCCCGACTCAAAAGCTTCGAGAGCAATCTCAAGCAGAAGTCGCTGCTGGGGGTCCATCGCTGTTGCTTCCGCCCGGCTAATTCTAAAGGCCTCGTTGTCAAATAGATCGACGTCTTCTAAAAATCCCCCTCCCCGGCAGTACATCTTCCCTGGAGCGTCTGGGTCCTCGTCCCAAAATTCGTTCAGGGCCCAACGAGACGAGGGAACATCCGTCACTCCCTCCCGTCCTCCAATAAGAAAATCCCAAAAGTCTCCTAAACAACGCACACCTCCGGGGAGGCGGCAGGCAGCACCAGCAATTGCAATCACATCATCGTCAGAACTTAAATCCAATTTTGTCTCCACGAATCCCCCCGCAATCCTGCCATCCCCACAGCTTTTGATCCCGACAGCGTCCCCTTCCCCTTCCCCTTCAGAATGCCACTGCTGTGACAGAAAGTCAATCACATCGTTCAACGTTGGATAGTCGAAAAGAAGAGTCGGCTCCAGCTCGAGACCCAGGGTGTTGCCGAGGTCCTCAGAGAATTCAACAGCCGCAATCGAGTCGAAACCGCATTCATGCAAAGGGACATCTGCATCCAACTTCATCTGCGCTTGTGCGCCTTCATGCAAAACTCCTCTTCTCCCATCCCCCCCCGCATCGTGCAAAGAGACACCGGCTGCCCCACTCTCTCCCTCTACAGACCGCAAAGCCACTCTCCGTGCAGCTGCATCAACGGCAGCCTCCACCGTCTCTCTCCATCGGACTGCTGCCTCTGACACTTCTCCCCCCTCTCGGTCCTCTCGTGTCTCTTTGTCGTCTGTAACAGAAGGATGGAACCCCCCGCTGCCTGCTTCTGTGGAGATATCACCCCCCCTGCTTCCCACCCGTCTCTGAGGAGGAGACAGAGTGGTCTGATGGGTCCATAGAGACGCCCCTGGAGAGCGGCTGCCGAATGAAGCGGCCTCCCGCGGCCTGGGAGGAATGGAAGGGAAGGGAGGTAGCCCCCCTTGAACCCTGGTTAGGCTCATGAGGTTGGACGGAGACGCTGCTGAAGAGACGGAGGGTGGGGGCGCGGCAGCGGACTGGAAGGAGGAGGAAGAGGGTGCTGCAGAGGGTTGCAGCAGGGGTGATGGAGCGAGAGGAGGGAAGATCTGTGGAATGTTTGGCTGTTGTTCTTCCCTGGAGGGTTCTGTCGTTTCCTTCCCCGTCTCCTTCACTTCAATAACATCGACTGGGATTTCCTCAGTCTCTCCATCACCGAGCACTCCCTGCAGAATCCAGAAGGAAACGGAGGGAAAGAATGGTGCACTCAGATAGACAGACAGACAGACAGACAGACGCTGCAGCATCAGAAGGAAAACCGAGTGCCCAAACGGCTGTCCACCTACAAGCTCTCCACGTGGAGGGTTGGTTAAAGAAAAAAAGTAGCGCAGAGGGAGAAAGCAGTGCCCGAGAAAATGACAGTCACTGAATTTTCACAAAGCGCTCCCAATTCGACGAACGTCTTAGAATTTGTTAATTCCTCTTTCGTCTGCTGACCTCCAACTGATTCGAGAGCAGAAGATCCCGTGTCATCCTTCTGCGAACCTTCCCAGAAGAAGTCTTCGGCAACTGCCGCGCCTTCAGAAGCCAGATGTGATGAACGCTCAACCCGACTTTCCTTGCCACTGCACCAGCGATTTCCCTCCGGACAGCCTCTAACTTGCTCCCCGAGGAACCCCCCCCAAAACGAGACAGCCACCCCATGAAGCCGCTCCCCCCCCCACCCACCGCCTCGTCCCTCAATTCTGCCGCGACTCCCACCCGTTCCCCCCCCTCCGCGTCTTCCAAAGGAAAGCAGACAGAGCAGCCCTTCCGCACAGCGTCCACTCCTTCAACTGCCTCCTCGATGTCCTGCAGGCAGACATGGACGGACACCAACGCTCAAGTCCATATCAGGCACACATACACACATCCAAAGACCATCAAAACGGGGCTCGCTGCCGAACAGGGCATGCTGTCATTCAGACAACGTCAGAAAGAAGGAAGAAAGAGAGTGCAGAGGGCACAGCTGCACGTCTGTGCTGGCATGCATGAAGAGATCAGCAACATGGGGTTGGGGGCCTTTCAAACAGACAGACTTCAGACAAACAGACAGACAGACAGACAGACAGTCAAGCCAGACAGGCAGACAGGCAGACAGGCAGGCAGGCAGGCAGGCAGGCAGACAGACAAACAGACAGACAGACCTGGGGGAAATAGTTTCTTCCTCTCACAATCAGCATGTCCTTCAGTCTGCCCACTATGTACAACTCCCCCTCCAACAGAAACCCGCTGTCTCCTGTTCTCAGGTAATTCCCAGCTGTCATTGATCCGTCTACAAGTCTGCACTGGCCCCTAAAGGTCTCTTCAGTCTTTTCTTCCAGATCTATACCGAAGTACCCTGCAGCGTTGGAATCAGAGAGCACCCACACCTCGCCAACACGGCCTTCCGGGACCTCCACTGTCTTCTCTGCATCTACTATCCGCACCTCAACGCCCCCCGGTGCTCTCCCACACGAAACCAGCTGCACGACCTTCCCAACCTCCCCTTCCCCATCCCTACCCCTACCACTCTCGTGTGGACCGTCTCCGCCCTCCAATCTCAGTCGCACCTCACCCTCCACTCGCAAAACATCTGCGTCCACCGACAACACCCTGGCAGACGTGAAGTCGTTGGGTCGTCCTGTTACGATCAGAGTGCTCTCGGCAAGACCGAAAGCAGGGGCAACCATCCATCTCATCACCCCTGCAGTCCCAAACTTTTGAACGAATCTGTCTACTGTCGCTGCCCTGACGGGCTCGGCGCCGCAGACGAAAGCGCAGACGTGAGAGAGGTTCAGAGTCGATAAGACAGTATCGTCAGTCCGCTTGACCGCCAGCTCAAATGCGAAGTTCGGGGCTGCACAGACGATTGCTTTGTGTGTAGACATCCCGACAAGCCAATTCTGGGGTCGTCTGATAAAATCCAAAGGACTCATCAACAGCAGGTGGAGGCCGAAGAAGAAAGGCGCACACACCTTTGCAATCAAACCCATATCGTGGTACAAGGGAAGCCACGAAAAGATGCGGACTCGATGCCCTCTTGCCTTGTGACTGATTGAGTGACGTTTTTCGAAGAATTCGTCGAGTCGAAAGAGCCCAAAGTCTCTGGCGCTCTCGTGAGTTGTTGGGTCATCAAGGGAGGAGTGGAACCCGAAAACGAGGACGATTAGGTGGATGTTGTGGAGCAAGGACCCGTGGGTGACCATCACTCCCTTCGGGGCTGATGTGGAACCTGAGGTGAATTGGAGGAAGGCAACATCCTTTGGGGTGGTTGGAGCAGGTTGGAATGAGTCTACTTCTTTAACTTTGAGGGGGCTGTTCTCAATCAGCCCAGAAGAGACAACGAATTGGATTGAACTCCACGTGAAGTCCCCCTTCCTCTTGTCTCCGGACAGAGTGCGAAGAACAGTTACAACACGGTTGTATGCTGTGTTTGTCAGGCATATGCGGGCTTCGGCAGCGGCTGAAATGTCGCAGAAACGATCTATGTCAGCTGCTGCCTTGCTCGGCTCTGGTGGGTAGACGGGCACTGCAACGATGCCCGCGCTGAGGCACGCATAGAAGGAAACGATGAACTCCATTCCTCCTTCTCCAGGAGGAAAACAAAGGATGACTCTGTCGCCCTTTCGCAGCTTGAGAGTTTGGGTAAGACTGGCAGAGAGACGGGCAACATCTCGATAGATTTCAGCGAAGGAAAGCGTCTTTTTGATTTGAGCATTTACGTCGAGTAGAGAAAGCGCGGGGTCACCGGGTAGTTGCTGAGAGAGTCTTTGGATCTGAGAAATGAAGGGAGAGTTGCCGTATTTCCCCCAGAGATTGGCAAGGTCCCCGTCGACGGGCGAATTCTCAGCGCAGGAATCGGAAACAGCTTGCTTCTCCATGATGTTCTAGAGCCAGAACAACGGATGTATGTATCTGTTGTCACTGAGCGTTACCGTTGATGTATAGGGAATGAATCAAAGTACTTCCTTTCTGTGGATCGACGCAGACGACTAAAAGGTGTATATACATGCTGCACGAGGAGCCGGCGCTGCTATCAACAAGAGCTCCAACAGTACGATCGATTCGATCTATACGTACGTATATACGCTTGTATATACGTATCGAAACATATATATTAATACATGTGCGCGCGCGTGTTGTTTGATTGCATGCATGTTGTTGCTTTAGCGCGCGGAGCTGTGGCGTCGATCAGCATGCACGCGGGCCCCATGCATGCATGCATGCATGCAAGAAAAATAATGCATCCGACGTGGCCCCCTGCCCATGCGAATCGATGGAAATGACTCTTGCAACCGGACCTCTCTCATCACCTGAAGCTTCATCTCTCGCGCAATCACCTCTCATCTTCTCTTATCTCCCTGCCTTGCATCAAGCAGTGGTTTCAATCGGGTGGGTGCGTCCATTCAGGACATCTAGCTCGGAATGCCAGGGGCCTACTGCACCGTCGATGGGCGGACTATATAGGCGTCTCTGGTTTGTAGTCAGTCCTGCTTTTCACATATCAGCGCTTTTGAAAGCTTGCTAGACAGATGACGGAGCAGAAGAGACTCAGTCCGCTGTACATTTTTCTGATCTCGCTTCTCCCGTTTCTTTCCGCGGGGGGGCTGCCTCTGCAGGCTGTGTGCAATATCTGGGCGGGGCGAGTTCTGGGCGACCCGCTTTGGGGCGTCTCCGTCTCCTACTTGGTCGCCGCCCTTCTTTCCTTCCCTCTGGTCCTTTGGACCAGCAAGAAGAACGACAGAACACTCTGGACGGGGTTTGTGAAGCTGGGGGAGACAGTCCGCTCCGGTTCATGCGAATGGGTCGCCCTTTTCCCTGCGGCTTTGGGCTTTGTCTTTGTTGGTTCGGCGGTTTTCGTACCCCCCTGGATTGGGTTTGGGCCCTTCTTCACGGCAGTGGTCTGCGGGCAAATCGGCATGAGTCTGGTCGTTGACTACACGGGGATCGTCTGGTCCTGCACAGCTGCAGGGGGGCCGCAGGGAGTGAAGCTCCCTCAGGGCGCAGGGGCAGTGTTGGTGGTTGTCGGTACGGTTCTGTTCCAGTACGAGACAATCAGAAGTGGAACGGGGGATCTGGGCGCAGGAGCATTTGTTGGTTTGTCAGGTGCGGGTGTCCTGGCTGGTGCTGCACTGGTCGTGCAAGCCGCTCTGAACCGTCGCTTGGGTTCCTCCCTCGGAACGCCGTGGAGAGCGATCGCCTTCAACTTCACAACCTCTGCAACGGTGATCACTTGCGTAGCTCTGATGCTTCAGCCCTCCCCCTCTGCAGAGACGGCTGTGGCATCGGACGCCTGGAAGTTTTTCGGAGGGGTGTTTGGGTTCTGCGTCGTGTCCGTGATGGTCCTCGTATCAGGCCCCGACTGCATAGGATCTGTGATCACCTTCTCGATGCAGGTGCGTCCGTGCGTGTTGCAGAGTGTATATCGATATCATTGTTCTGCATGCGTGCCGGTCTCCATTCTGTTCCTTTTTGCAGCTTTGATCCCATCAAACCTTCGTTGAAGACACAAACACGCACACAGTTGCCCGAATGAGTTTTGCTCTCAGGTCCTCGGACAGTTGGCCTCTTCGGTGCTTGTGGACCTGTTCGTTGCCCCGGCCGTGCTGGGGCGGCCAGCGATTCCTTTCAGTGGAATGAAGGCGTCGGGTCTCTCTGTGGTAATTTTGGGAGTTCTGTGTGGGATGCTGGCTGATCCTCTGCTCCAATTGATGACTCTGTGTCGAAGTCGGAAGACACGAGGTTCTGGAAAGGGCAAGGAGGGGAGGAAGGATTTGGAGACAGGAGGGCAATCAGTAGGGGACAGTCTCAGTGGGAGGCGGGACGAACGGACGGTGACGCAGACTGGAGCTGAAGCGGACTATGCCGATTTGTCCGTCTCCATGGTGTCCGCCGGGAATTCCTCCGAGACGCTCCGGGAGGGGCTGTCAATGATCGAGCAGGGGGAGTAGTGCAGACAATCCATGCGTGATAGAGACGATTCTACCCTCTCTGGCAAAGACCAGGGTTGGAAGGGGCAAAAGATGGGACAAGCGTAAGGAGGGAACAAGGAGTGAGGGAGTGGGAACAAAGAGGGAGGGAGGGAGGGAGGGAGGGAGGGAGGGAGGGAGGCAAGAAGATGAAGAAAAGGAAGAAAGTCAGGAAGAGGGGAATTCGTCACAGAAAGGAAAGAGGCTCGAAAAGTGACGCAATTCGTCACAGAAAGGAAAGAGGCTCGAAAAGTGACGCAATCGATATCTCTCTCCTTCACTGGTTGCGTAAGGGTTTCCGTTCCGACACCATCTCAGTCCACCTACGTGCGTGTCTTCTTTCTGCATTGACTTTCGCCCTGTCTCTCAAAGGGTGCTTTCGTAGTCGGCCCAAAGTGCTGACTGCGGATCATGAGCCTGGAAGCGTTACCGTGTGTATATTATGTTCCGTGTCACGGTGGTGTTTCCCCTTGGTGGAATGAGTTTCCGCTCAGTGGACCACAGTGGACTGCGGGTTCGTCCTTGTGTCCTTCTCCCAAGCTTCCCGACTTTACAGATACTGTCACGGTGGTTTGCGTGGCCGCAGTGAAATGCCAGCGGGACTGTGCGTGGAAGCGGGCCTTTATTTGATGGGGACAGCGCAGACTGCAGAAATAGGGGCCGGGTAAACGCTAGGGTAGACAGTGGAGTGAAGGGAGAGTCTTTCTTTCTCCACTCGCTAAGCCTCGATCGCTTCTGCTTCCTTTCTCTGCGTCTCCGCTCTCCCGATTCTTCTGTCGCATCGTGTGTCCGATGCTTTCTGATACCTTGCATTTTTCCGCGGTAAGCAATACGAAAACGCTTGCCAAGGCTGTACCGTGTCACGCCGAGGGAGTCATCCGGGACTCATCATCCCTATGCAGCGCTGCTGTACCGATTCAACAAGGGATAACGAAAGGGGAAGTGAAGGAGAAAGAAGAGCATTGCGCTGCTTGCGCAAAGCGCTGATTCCTGAAAAATGTGTCTTTTCGGTCTGCGAAGCACTTGGTGTCAATTAAGTTGGTGATCCATCCATTCTTAGCATTCTACGAGAGGTTTACTCTGGCCGTCGTGGCCGACTCTAGGGCCGACTTGGTAATTCACTCTGACTTGCATGAGCATCATGGGACAACGCCTAGTAAAGCGCACTTTTCTACCTAGTTTTCTACCAATCGAATTGAGTTGAATCCTAGGTTGAATCTAGGGTTGAATCTAGGGTTAAATCATCATTGCGTTCACTGCAAATATCATCCAAGAGTCGCTAGGAGTCGTAGGAGAGTCGTCGTCACAAACTCGGTATTAATAATGCTCCTACGAATGCTTTATATAATATAGTATTACTAATAGAGATTTATAAACATCATCAATAATACTACTACGATTCAATATAAATTTTAAAATTCTATCTTAATGTAGTTTTGACTGGTTTGCGAGGAAGAGTCTGAATGGGTTCAATGGGGACAGGAGGGGCTGACAGGAAAAGAAGGTTGGTAACTCTCTTGTCTTATCGTTTTCTTTCCTGTAGATTTCTGTCGATCTTTACTCAGGGGGGCTCGGGTTTCAGGTCTGAGGTTAAACGTCGGACAGCAAGTTTACTAGCTCTTGAAATAAATAAAAGTGGGGTATTGGTTGGAGGGAAGGCTTTGGACAGAGGGGGCGCGTCTTCTTTTGTTCTTATCCTTCCATAGGTTTCAAACAAATGGTGCCGTCGGGCGTCCTGCTCTTATGGGGGAAAAGGCAGGTGGGAGGGTTGGTTCGTTATGTGCTATGCAAGTTTTGTCTTTTCTGAGGACTGGGTACCTCCGTCTGGCATGCATACTTAAGACTAAAGCAAAGGGGCCGCCTAGTCTTGCAAGTCTTCAAATGCCCCATAGAACCTAAGTTGAGTGAGCGTTTTGCATGATATAGGGTTGTCCTCAAAGCCTTGTTAGTGGCTTGGGGTCTGGTATCGATGGATCTAGGATTTAACCCTCAATTAATCATAGCCTTCATACAAAAATTTATTTTTTAAAAAAATTCTTCCCTTCTATCTGATACACAAGCATGCGTACACACGTATATTTTCTGGAGGCGAGGACCCTTCCCCTCTCAAAGACGTTAAAGGTGATCCGGCCGATAACTGTCTCTACATCTTACCCCCCCACATGAACTGTACACATGAAAGCATGCAGATCTACAAACGGATAACAGGCTTTTGAAGGCCGTCAGACCTCCCACTCTAAAAGAGGCTCCTAGAGAGGCTCTAAATAAATTAAAGTTTTTAAAATATGATACTCCGCTTAGTAGATTCCTATCTAAAATCCTATGAAATTTTGTAAAATATTATCACAACTCCCGGGCTATGAAATCCTGTAAAATCTTAACCTAAATTTTAAAATTCTATTAATATACTTTTTTTCGTTTAATTTTGAATGAAAAAGTGCACGGAATTACGAAAAGGACGTCCTTGCTACCTACAGCATAGCTATTCAATGCAAATTTTAAACATTCCTAAATAAATCATTTTTCCAAACTTCTTCAACGCCTAGTTCAACGTACAAGTTCCTGCGTAAAAATGTTTCAAACTATGTATTTTCTTGTAATGGCAGCTAGAATGACAGTGCAATCTTCTTCCAAAATTTTGTTTTGCACTTTGACGTAGCTTTCATCAGGTCCAGGGGCAGAGACCTCACATATTTACTCTGTAAATTGGAAAGCACGTATGCACTCGAGATGAAACGGTGCATGCAGACTTCATCTCCCCTCCTCGAGTAGGAAGATCGATTTGACAAGTCAAACCCGCGCTGGTTCGAGTGGAGCTCCTCAAACCCTACCCCGGTTTGACCGTCGAAAAGATTTGCGTGGAACCTGTCTGTGGGGGATGCGAGTGGCGGCTGGGTCGTCGATCTGATCGAGGAAAGAGTCGGAGCGCTGCTCCACATAGGAAGCCTGAGACCTGCCAGCTGCAACCACAAATTCGTCATTCTTCCATAAGAAAACCTGTTCTTCAGCCTGAGGGCAAGAAGTCATGGACGTCCTGCGACAACGAGACTCACAGCGCTTTTTCTCCTCGACGTTGGCGTTCGTCATCTCGCTGTCTGTCTGATGAAAGTCCTGGAAGTACTCATTCGACAGAAGTTCTGTGGTGGTCAAGCGCTCATTCGGGTTCCAACGAAGAAGCCCTTCCATCATCTCGATGAGAGGGAACTCACTGCAGACGAGAGGACAGGCAAAACGGTTTCAAGGATCTACCGCATCATCACCCAAGTTGCTGGCAGACCCAGCGAGCCTCACTTACTCTTCATCCAGAGAATGCCCAACGAGCTCCAAAAAGTCCAGGGGCCTGAAACCCAAATTATTGTTGCGAAGAGAAGCCGCGAATTGTTGCGAATTGGCCAACATTCCGTCCTGCAGGGTTTGGAGCTCCTTTGCGGTTGGAATTCCGATTAGCTTGATGATGTCAATCAGCTGATACACCTCGGCGAATCCATCTCTTGAAGCACCTGTCTCCAGATTGTTCTCCCTCAGCCTCTGCTTCAAAGGATTTTGAAACAGGACACTTCCTGTAATCATCTGTGAAAAAGAAGCGGAAGAGGAACGTGATCGATACTGAAACGGGCCAAGCATTGGGACAGTGAGGAGTTCGAGCTGTTGGGGCTCACCTCGAAGAGGATGCAGCCGAGGCTCCATAGATCGACCGCGGTCGTGTAAAATTCGTTGTGCAACAGGAGTTCAGGAGCGCGATAAAATCTAGTGCAAACGAACGTCATTCCGCGATGGTTTGGGGGAATGTACTTGGCTGATCCAAGGTCCGACACCAAGAGCTCTAGCCTTCCACGGGGGCCTTTCCTGAGCAAAATGTTTTCAGTTTTGAGGTCTCGGTGAGCAATGCCTCCTGCAATTTCGAAAGTGCAGGAGTATAATGGGTACATCAGAAAACGCTCACAAGAGAGGAGGAGCGAAGACCTTTCTGGGGTGCACCAACTTGAATGCATTCCGTCGAGGCCCTTGATCAGTTGCCACGTCAATGACTGCAGCCAAAATGTTGGTGAGGAATTAGAGGCCCACTTCACAATCCGTGCCAAGAGGCAGCCGCACACAATTAGAAGCCCGCATCAATCGCAATGATGGATTCTTGGCCGAACCATGCAATCGAGGAAAGCAAAGGAATGGAATGTCCAGCTTCGACCAGCTGGAACCGTTTCATTTCGCTTCCGGCGACTCTTTGTAGGGGACTGCCACAGACCTTGAGCTCCACTGGGCATAAGATGCGATGGCTTCTGAAGACAGATTCTCCCCTTTGTCGTAGCAAGCTGCGAAGGGACTCTGCATGCAAGCAGTATCATTGAAGTAGTTTCACGGCTTTGCTCTCTTCAGGGAACCCAGGCAATGTCGAAGTTCAACACATACCGTCACAGAGTGGGAACACCAGATTCTGGAAACAGATTTTCTTCGATTTTGATCTGCCCTTGCTTGCGACCTCCATGCAGCTGGAGTACAAGCCGTCAAGCAGTGGGATAACGTTCGGAACTTTCTTCCGAGTGAGCAGGGCCAAAGCCTCGAGCTCGCGCGAGCGTTCCGAGGACCATTTGGCGACCCGCTTCACTGCGACTTCGAAAGAAACCTCAGAATTTTCTGGCGTCCATAAAGCTCGGTAAACGCTCCCAAACGTGCCTTCTCCCAGCTTCTTGGTTAGAATGAATTCGTCCTGGGGCATTGTTGCTTCGTCGTGTTGATGATTCGTCCTGAAGCTTTGCTGACACCAGCCTGTCTTGGTAGACGGATTGAAACACGGGTGCTGATCCTCAAACTCTAGTCACCGGGCCTCGTCCGCAAGTCAGGAATTATTCAGCGCAGTCTGACTTCAAACAAGCAGCGGTCAAATTCGAAACGTATGTATGTCAGCACATGAGGCGATATTAATAGCTAGTGTATTAATACACTCGATTTCTCTATATATAATATATATATACATGCACGCATGTTGCATGTGCATGTGTTGCATCTTAGCCCGACGGAGGGCCCCGGCCGGCCCCCTGCGCCTGCGAACGTGTAGGGGGCCCAAAATTCAGGAATCCGGGCCCCTGCATGGACATGCAGTGCATGCATGGCCATCTGACGCAAGCAAGCTTGCGAACGGCCCCGCGGAAAGCAAGAAAAAGGAGAACTGCACGATTGACGCACGCCGGCCAGCCGCGGTCACGCCGAACCCCCCCCACCCCCGGGAAAAAAGCCCGGGGGTAAGCGCCATCTGACGCACGCATGGCGCAAATATTCAGCCTTTCGGGGCCGGCCGGGTTTTGTAAGTGCCCCCCGCTTCGCTTTCCGGGGCCATTTTGGGCCAAGCCGCGCTTTATGACCTTCGTATGATGACTGCATGTCAGTGCATGAACCTCGGAGAAAGCGGAAAATTATCAGTTCACGTCTTTGCGAGCTGCCACCAGAGCGTAGATGCTGTGCAGAGATGTGCAAAAGCTGTAAACTTCTTGCAGAAGTCTTCGTTGCCAAAAGCAGGAAGTGAAAAAGAGCATTTCACAGCACGCAACAGTGTGCACATCCCGCTGCAATTAATTTGTCTCCGCCTGAGGATCAGGTCTCTTAGTTGCAAGTCAAACCAAACTCACGCAGTCACAAAATGATATCAATATATGTGAAGCGTTGAAGATGCGGTTGTTCGAATTTCTGTTCTATGCCGTTGTGGGAGGACCAGCCTTCTGTCCTCCCAATGCCTTCGTCCCCTGCGTCCTGTTTGTCCTTTCGCTGCAGTCAGTTCCTGGTCTCGCCTTCAGCCCCCCCCCTGGTCCTGGGGAGGCTGGCAGCCACGCCCTCGAGAAGCACCTGAGGAGGCGGACCCCCCCGGGAGGGAGCCCTGCTCTCTCTCCGCAAGCGCCCCCTCCCCATGCCTATGCGGTCGCAGAGGAGCTTTCCAAAATCAAAGGGCAAGTCAGAGGATCGGTGGGTTCTTCCCACATCAGCACCGACGGTGACATTCTCCCCTGCGGAAAGGTCGGAGGCCTCCTTCGCCTTCAGGTCTTCTGGAAACACCAGATGGCCGTGGGGGCAGCGCTGCAGTGCGACAGCCTCACTGTGGACATGGACGGTCACGCTATTGACGAGACACCAACCACGTAGGTCGAGCGGAAAATGTCGTCCTGCAGCTCGAACATACTAAAATATGATTTGTCTTTTCTTCTCCCAAATTCATGGAGCGGCGTGGAGAGGGATGCTTAAAGTTGGCTGAGCGGGAAGCCACAAACCCCTTGACCCCTGTAGGCAGCCACTACTCTCTCGGCAAAACAGAGCGTTCCCATCGTGAGTGGCTCACGATTCTGCGGGGGATTCTCAAAGATCGAGGTCTTGACGATTCGCATTGGAAAGAGTTTGCTTCCCTTTTATCTCCTCAGATCGTTCTTCTTGGGTGCGCGTCTTCGTGTGTGCGCGGGCGAGCAGACTCAGGGATAGCTTTTCACGTAGAGGCACTCCGTTTGCAAATCTCGTTTCTGACATCGGTTCTTACCGTTTGTATGTAAAACTCATGCACTTGATGCTTCTGTCTTCAGGTTTGTGTACGATATGGATGCCTACCGTCGGGGTTTTCGGAATGGAGACGAGACAGAGGGGAGGGAGCTGGAGGGCCATGTGCCTCCTGACTTGCGGGGCACCTACTTTCGGAATGGTCACGCGCGATTTAAGGTGGGGAGCGTGCCCGCTTCAGCGTTTTCCGAAGTTTCAGAGGAGCGCCGAAGAGGAGAAAGGGGTGCCGGAAAGGAGAAGACCTTACAGGATGGGAAAGAGAGTGGGGATGAGGGTGAGGATCTTGTGTTGCATCCGTTCGATGCCGACGGAATGGTTGCGGCAGTGACGTTTGACAAGGGGAGGGCTTTCTTCCGTAGTCGTTTCATTCGAACGAAGGGATTTGAGGAGGAGGAGAGGGAGGGGCGAGTAAAGTACAGAGGGGTGTTTGGGACTCACAAGAAAGGGGGGTGGATGCAGAACATCTTCGATTATCGCCTGAAGAACGTCGCCAACACGGGTGTTCTCTGGTGGAATCAGAAACTGTTTGCCCTGTGGTGAGTCAATCTCTCTAACCCTATGTCTGTACCGTGTATCGTGTGTGTATGACGATTGGTCTTTTGTGTGGTTCCTTTCCGTACGTTACACAGAAAAGGAACATGGACCCAGAACCTGTAGTATCGGAACATCCGTGTATGCAGTACATTCATCCATCGACCCTCGGTCGTGTTCACGCTTGGATCTCTCCGCTCTCTTTTCCGTGAATCCAAAATTGCAGGGAACAAGGTCTGCCTCACCGCATCGACCCAGCGACCCTAGAGACGCTGGGAGAGTGCAAAGCCCACGCATTGTTGAAGAAAGGCATCCCCCTTGCTGCGCACTACGTGCACGATCCGAAGAGAGACGTCCTCGTCGCCTTCTCATCAAAAATCGGACCGCTAACAAGCCAGGTGGGTAGCTTGACGAGACAGGCAGGGCGGGCGGACGGGCGGGCGGAAAGCTTTTTCACGCAGCAATGAGTGCATTTGTAGCGAACACAGGGGCAGGAAGTTTCTGCGAAAGGGGCAACTCCTAACAGAAGACTCATTGTGAACATGTTTTCACTTTTGTTCCGTGCAGGTTCGCGTCTGGGAGATCTCCAAAGACATGGAAGTTTTGAGCGAGAGAAAATTCTCAATCAAGGGCGTCGCCTTCCTTCACGACTTTGGAGTCACAGACAAGTAGGTTCTTTCCCCCCTCTTTCTGAGTATTTATCCCCTCGCTATCCGTCTCCGGATGTTTCCTTCAGGGCTTCGAAATCAGATGAAGAAATTCAGGGTGAGGGCCACACGCCTGCATGGTTGGGTGACGCGTCGTTCGGACCCTTTCCTCTTTGTCCCTTGGCTCCTGTGTCGTTTCGTTCCCTCCGTGCAATTTGATGCATGATGCAACCAGAAAATGCCTCTCTATATCTTCCCAGTGATTTTTCTCGTCCCTGGGGTGACTTTTGGTGGTTCGTCATGTGGTTTTCGCTTCTATTCTCTAAATCTCATCTCCACAATCCCCATCATCATCATTTTCTTTTACCGTGTTGTGTGTGTTTGCAGCCACTATCTGTTTGTAAACGCTCATTTGACTCTGTCGCCTTTGAAGTTTCTTCTGGGTCTCCGAGGAATCGGGGAGACTCTGGAGCACGATGCAGACAAAGAGTCGACTCTCTATTTATTGAAACGGCCTGAGGCGGGGGTGAGGGAGGAATCGGGGGAGAAAGGGAGGGAGAAAAAGAGGGACAGACTGAACAGATGGGCAAGGGCAGTCTGGAGGTGGGCAGCTGGAGGTAGATCAGAAACGTCGGATTCCTCTTCACCTTCTTTGCCTTTGTCTGTCTCTTCACACGGTGGTGAGGAGAGACCGGACTGTGAAAAGGAGACGCAGAAGGAGGAGAAGGCCGTGCCTGTGAAGTTGAAATTTACAGCTGGTGACACGAAGGTGAAGGAGATGAAATTGGACAACTTCTTTGTCTTCCACTTCGCAAACGCATTCGAGGAAAATGGTGAGTCGGATGGCATGTCCGCCAGCCCTTCAATCATCCTGCACTTCTTTCCGTTCCACCTTCTGCTCCTCGGTTCAAGCATCTTTCTCTCGTTGTCTTCATTTTTCTTGTCAATCACTCACTCACTCACTCGGTCTCTTGCGCGCGCGCGGGTCTCTTACGCGCGCGTACGCACACACACACTTCACCTCAACTCACTCGCGCACTTATCCCACACGAAATTGATCCACCACGCCCCTTCATCCGTCCATTTCTCTTTTCCTTTGTCAGGCAAATTGGTGTTTGACATCATTCGTGTCAAGCGCTACCTGTTCGACTCTGCCTTCTGGGAGGACCCCGACGAGTTCCTTGCCAAGCACCCCCCTCCCCTGAGGCTGAAGGGCTCCGACGAGCCTCTGCCTCACAACTTCCACCAAAGAAGGGAGTTCGTGCTGGACAGGGAAAAGCCAATTTGGGACTGGGAAGGTGTAGAGCGAAGAGTCCCTCATGCGACCCTGTGGAGGTACAGGGTGGATCCCCAGACGGAAGAGTTTGAGGCGGTCCCTTTGACAAGGAGGTTCTCCGAGTTCCCGACAATCAATGGGAGGTGGGTGGTCGAGGGCGGGGGCTGTATGGGTGTGTGAGTGCTGTTTTCTATGTGTGGGTGGGTATTTGAGGGCAAATATGCAAGCGTAGTCACCGTCTGTCAGCCAGAACTGCCTGACTGGTTTGGTGGCTGGACATGTGGTAAGGGTTCCGACGGACACATTGGACTCTCTGTCCACGTTGGTTTTGATATCGAAAAAATGACTGACTGTTGTCTCTACACAGGCTTCTATGAAAAAGGAGCTGTCGGTTCATTCTTTTGCTTGTGGATTAGTCGGTGAAGAGAAGGGTTTGCAAAGCGCTTCCGGGCTAGGTTCTTTATCCACCCGACTCTATCAGCTATCACTGTGTGCATGCAATGCGGTGGCCGTCCTTACTTTTCTCCTCTCAGTTCCTCACTGCTCGGAACTGTCGCTGTGTGGTGGCCTCTGACTGTCTCCATGTGTCCACGCGGATTTCATACATACATAGAGGAAGACCCCGTCGGGGCGCACGACGGGAATTCTTGTGAAAAGGTGCATGACAATCTTACTGTCGAATGATGGATGGCCGTGGCTCTGTGTGCAGGTACAAAGGCAGGCCCTACCGGTACGTGTACATGCTCTCGGGAGCAGACCCGTACGTCTCGGCACCATTGCAGGGACTGGTGAAGGTCGACTTGGCAACAAACAGTAGCCAGGTGGGATGGGGTTGGGGTGCGGTGGGGGTGGTGTGGGGCGAGATCACAGGGAGGGGAAGGAAGGTTTTGCAAGTTGGACTGGGAAGAACCGACATGCAGCGACGGGTAGGGATGGATTTGGTCTCTCCGCTCTCAATTTCTCTCTTCTCTAACTCTCTTTTTCTCCGATCTTTCGCTCACTCAGCCGTACGCTTTGTCTCTTTATCCTCTCCTTGCATTCGTCATCGTTTTTTGTTTTTTTCTCGCAACCCCCCAAATGCCTTACGGTTCCCTCCCTCCCCATTCCCCCCTGCAGACCTGGTTCCCTGCGCCCTGGCAATTCTTGGGGGAGTGCCAGTTTGTAGACAGACAGCAGCAGCAGGACGCATCTCTTTTTGAAGAGATAGGAGGAGGAGCAGAGGGGAAGACCCGGACTCCCCTGCCCGCCCTGGAGGAGAGAGACGAGGACGACGGTTACCTTCTGTCGTTCATGTTCGACGGCAGGAAGAACAGCTCATCGGTCCGTTGGTGTGTGTGCGTCTTCTTGTCTGTCCTTCCATCAGTCTTTCCGCAATTTGAGATTCGGGTTTGATTTTGTTCTTCGACTTGTCCACGCATGAACTTGCATGCACTGCCTTGATGAAACGTCGAGACCGAAAAAAAAATTCTGAGTCCCGCACTCGTGCACGTCCGTATGATCAATCTGGGGGTGCAGAGTAGAACGCGTACCGTCAGGCAAGCAATCCGCACGTTTTCACTTGCCTTCGCTCGCTCTCTCGCTCCCTCGCTAACTCTTGTCTGGTGTGCTCTCTTCTCGCATGCAGCTGGTGATTTTCGACGCTCGTGACATCACTCGCGGCCCTATCTCCTCTCTTCCCCTGAAGGCGGCCGTCCCTCACGGATTGCACGGGACATTCGTGCCTTCTGCAGACGTCTCTCTTCTGTCGGAGATTTCTGCAGCTGCTCAGAAAGGTTCTTTGGGAAAAGGAGGGAGAGGGACTTGGGGTCTGGGTAGAGGGCGGGAAGAGGCAACTTCTTTGCCTTCTCTCGTTGAGGGAGAGGGAGTGGGTGGGGAGGGAAAGGGGGAGGAGGGAGACTTTCCTCCACGATAACGATAAGCTTACTTGATTTTTCTTCCTTGTTTGTTTCCCGGGTGGAAATGGATAAATGAATACATGTATGCGAAAACTGGATGAAAAAAACATTGATTGCGCTCAGACATTCGTTGCTTGGATTTACAGACATTCGAATACCCAGGACGCCTTCAACGTAAAAGGGCGAGGCGGGTGACGGCTAGACATCAAAGTGCCACAAGGACAGAAAAGGAAAAAGAAGACGAAAAATACGAAAATGACGTTGTGGAAAGGAAAGCAAGAAAAGGGTCGAAGGGGGGGCAAGAGAAGACAGAAATGAAGGAGCGAGAGATTTGTGGATGGATTGGTGTGTGCAGAGGTCTTTGTTTAGAACCGAGAGCATTCGATCAGTCGATCAATTCATTCTCTTTCTATCTGTCTATCTGTCTGCTGGAGGACATTGAAAAGGGGAAAGCGAGAGCTTCCGCCATCCCCCCCCCTCTCCCACACTATTTTCTTTTCTTCCCGGTTCTGATCGCCTGGCTGTATGAAGGCCGACTTTGGCGTTGCATAGGCGGACTTGCAAAAAATGCAGCGGCCTTGCGTCGTCTTTCGTTTATCTGTCCGTCAGACGCCCTTCAACGTCATTCAATTCATTGGAGCACTTGAGCGACTTTACAAGATCACCCAGAAAGAAGGGCGCGTTGGAGAATCAGGAACAGTTCATCCTCACAGAAAAATGCTGTGAGTGACCACAGGCAGATGTGCAGGAAGAGAAGTTTCCTTCCGGGCACCCATTTAATACGTTGAGGTAGAAAGAGAGAAGCGATTTAAAGGAGTGAGAAAGTGACTTTCAAGACTTTGCAACAGACTTTATAACCGGATTGACTGAATGACCGGCGGTCGTTGTTGATCGTTACCCATGGGTACGACGACATATGCATGCATGTGCGGGGTCTGTGGTTGAATGAATGGGAGGAGAGGAAGAGAGAATGGATCGACCGACCGACTTTTGAGGACCCAGTCCGCACGCACGGGACGCAATTCAGCCAGCCAGGAAATGATGAAAAAAGAAAAACCACAACGTGAGAGTCTCCCGTGCTCCTTTCATCTTGCCCCCATGTCTCTATTCACCAGAACGAATGGAAGGAAAGGTGGAGAAGAAGAAGAATCAGTGAAAAGAGACGAGACGGCCGGGATGCGAAGGGTTTCTGTGTGAGAAAAGTGTGTTCATGCCTGCATGCATGTTGATGCGTGTAGGGGGTTTGGTGTTTGAGTTTTCTTTGTATGGCCCGATTTTCTTCATGACACTCCTGTGTGTCAAGACTGATTGTTTGATTGCAATTCAGTTCTAACTCTCGAAAGGACCATGCGAAGAGACATCAGAAGGGAGGGAAAGGCTGAGGAGGAAGCGCTGGGCAAAGCGTTTCCTGACCTTTCTCACTACCTTGCTACTGTCTGTCTGTCCATCCTGGCTTCCCCAGCCTGTCCTTCTCCTTTACTCTTCTGTCAGTGGACAAGATTGTCCTCTCTCTCTCTCTTTCTCACTCGCTCTCTCTCCTTCTCTGCCTCTTCAGCAATGACACTGTCTGACCTTGATGGAACCTGGATTTCTTCTTCCTTCGAAACTGTTTCTTCGTCTCACTGGTTTTAAGCAGTAACGAGATCCCTGTGCCTTCCACTCAAGCGATCTTCGAGTGGGTGAGTTGACTGGAATCCAGCAGAGAGGGACAGGGAGACGGCAGTCCGTTTGATGCCCTCTCTGATCCGGACTTTTTTTTCTGTTTTCCTTCTCCCATCCCATTTCTTTTCTGGTTTTATTCTCTTCGCACCACTGTAGCCAGAGAAGGGAAGGGGAGGGGAACGGAGGGGGGTATACCCGGCAAGACTCAAATTGGTGTCGGTAAGCCATCTCGACAGGTTGGCAGAGAGTGTTTGGGTGTCGGCTGTTTCGGTGAGCTCTGTCTTTTTCTCTAGGTGAGAAAGAAGAGACTAGCGAGGATCGAGAGGCTTCACTTTGGTCATATTGGGTTTGGCATACTCTTCCTTGTCTCCCTTTTTCTTTCACAAAAAAAGCTGCCTTTAGACTGTTTTTTCTTTTTTCTCCCCTGCTCCCTTTCCTTCCCCTTCACCCAACGGGTCTCGAAACGAACAGATTAAGTCCCCATCTCATACAACCCTTCATGCCCCCCTTTCTCTCTCGCTCAGCTGTGAAAATCGGGGAAAGAAGCAATGAAGTCATCTTCGCCATGAAATCATTCATGGGAGAGCGTATCGACCCATCACTCCCACCATTGACCTTCGCTGGATGGGGGCACGCGACTTGGGAGGAGTTGGTTGATTGGTTGCTTCGTTTTCAGTTGAGAGGGAACAGAGGTGGAGAGACTGAGGGTGTGTCGGTCAAGGAGGGTGAAGGGAGTGAGTGCAGTGGAAGTCCGCTGGTCAATGGAAGTCATTTTATTTATTGTTTCATTTTCGGTGAGAGCAGTGGAAGCTTGGAGGAGAAGAAACAGAAAATGAAGCAAACCTGAACAGTGCGTCAAGGAAAATCTCCTTCCTTCCTGCGACATTGGGGCAGCGTGAACCCCCCTTTTTTTTATTGGCCGTGTTGCCTGTCCATTCGTGAATTGCAGCAGGGGGCTTCTCCCTGTTTTGTTTACTTTCGTGATTTATTTCAACTGTTTAAGATGCTTCGGTCAGGCTGTGTCCGCTCGCCCGCTCTAAAAGAGACGTGGCGAGGCGAGATCAGCTTCCTCCCTTCTTTCCTGCATGCGGTTGCAAAAGGAAGACGAAAAAGACGGGTCAGGGGGGTTGGCTGGTTTTCGACAGAGAAGGAAAGGGTGCGGTTCGATGCATCCACGCGCTCTTGCGTTCCTTGTTTGCCCCCTTTAGCTGTTGTTGTAATACAGCTTACTGTCTGTTCGTCTCTTCCTGTGTAGGCCGATGTCCCTGCTTGCCTTTCTGCCTGTTTGAAGGCGGGATGGATGGCTCTTGGGTCAGAAAGAGTGATGGAAAGTCAGAGAGACAACAGAGGACTTGAGTTCTTGAACCCACAAAAGAGAAGAGGTCCTGAGAGACTCTTTGGCGGGGGG
Organism: Chromera velia; assembly: GCA_018398765.1. Lineage (NCBI taxonomy): Eukaryota > Chromeraceae > Chromera > Chromera velia. Next base: position 56,934 of record JAHBMJ010000609.1, on the reverse strand, counting down.
GGGTCTAAACTCGCCGTGTGTCATTCAAGTTTGAGGGTTCTGCCACGGTGCGCATCTACGCTTGCGTGTGGACAGATGGATCTGATTTTTTTCTCTTAATTCCTTTGTATCCATCTCATGAATTGTACCCCGAGCCATGAATGATTGGTGTTTTTTTATGTGAAGGCAGCGACAAAAGTTTGATCCGCCCTTAATTCATGCGCCAAAATAGTTGGCTGTCCGACGAATTCAAGTTTGAATGAAATAATTGGAGTTTGATCCAGTCGTCTGTTTGACCTTGCAATCTGATCTTGTGATTCATCTGATTCCTGTGAATGCAGTTGCTCTTTCTTCCTTCCTCTAACTGGCTTGGTTTGGCTTCGTTTCTTCTCGCGTGAGCTGGCGTGTCTCTTTCTGCTCTACCCGTGTGCGGGCATCGTCCTTCTTGTTGTCCTCTTGCGTCTGCATGATCCATGCACGTGTTCTGCACGCACGGCTGTTTGCAAGATTCGCTGCATGGTTGCACTTCTTTTCTTGTCCCACTGTTCGTCACACACATTTGTGCTGCGTCCTTGTCAGCAAGTTTGCGGAATGACGGAACGTATGTACAGGTGAAAATCTAGGTGAAAACATAGACACACGCTGGCAACTTTCTTCGAAATCTTCCCGACAGGGAGAGACGGGCGGAGGGACATAAAGTCAGACTTTGGTTTTGTGCGTGGCGAGTTGTCGATTCTCCCCGCGCATTCAAGGCTGGGGTAAGCGTGTTTGTGACAGCAGCAAAACCTTTTAATGCCGTGTATGCATGTATGCCCCGACTTTTTGGTCATTGAAAGATACCCGCAGACAGACACAAAATGCTGCCCTTCTCTCCTGAATTGCTCCAATATGTTTGAGATGGAGACCGATTAACAGAATTCGCTGTTGCAAGCCTGTAAACACCAGCCTGCCTACCCTTGACTGATTGTCTGTTTAGTCGTCAGCGATTCATTGATTGAATCAATCGAAAAGTGACCAGACTGGCCAGGTCAGTTTGAGTACTGTTCAACTCAGTTGTTTGTCACCGGTCCTGGCCGATGGTCGAAGCGGCATTCTTGGTGCCCTTGATTCGGCGTCGCAGGTTCGGGGCGGCTTTTGAAGCTGCATAGAAGGTACCAGCATGTATCAGCTTGCTGGATCTTATACTTTTCATTCCAGTTTAGACCTTATAGCGTTCACCACGCGTGCATACAACAGTTATAGATAGAGTAGCATAAGATCTTCTGATGAAATTTAATCTAGCATAAGAATTATTTTCTGGATGCTCCCCGGCTAGCCCTTGTGGACCACTATGATAATGCCTGTAATTACTAGTAGCTGGAAAAAACGTTCACCATCATACACCGTGGGCGCACTGGGCGGCTTTGTTAAAAACTTTGTTCAACGCTAGGACTAAGGCTATTAGGTACTATAATTTCATTATTGAATCATTAAACTTACTATAAACTAGCAAACTATTATAGATTGCTCGCAATCTACATATCCAGTACTAGGCTTTGCACTCTATTAAAAAAAAAAAAAAAAGTTTCCAATTTTTTATTTATTTTTTTTTTATCAACTGAAAAGTATATGGTTTTCAACGCAACACCCCGTGCATTGCGGCGTGCAACACTCTTGCAACACTTGAACAACAGTTGTTTACCTATTAAATGTCATGATAAAAAAAAAAATCTATATAAAAAAAACTTTTTCTCTTCTTTTATTTTTTTTAATGTAGTGCGGAGCCTAGATCCAGTATAAATAGATCGACTAGTTATAGTAAGCTGTCTTAGTAATTGCAGCAGACAACTAAGAAAATCTTTAGTTTTTTTGTATGTATAGTATCGTATAGGCCACATTTTGCATACATTAAATCCTCATGTCAATTACTGTTAATTATCATCGATCACACATCGATCTAACAGTAGACCAACATGCGTGGTCAGATTTTCATAAGTTCCCTTTCAGTTTCATTTTCCAGGCCATGGAGTGTTATAGAGTGACATAGACCTGTATGACAGCCTTGGCAGGATTCTGCGTTGCATGTGGATTATGCGATCATACAGTATAGGCAGCTCCCAGCACAAAAGTTCGTAAGTGCTCTCTGCTTAATCTGACGTACGTAAGCGTGCAAACGATCCTGGAAAGCATGTTTTTTCCTTTCGGCAACCTAACGCATGCATCGATCGCAGGTCATACCGGGTTAGCCACAATTTTTGGTATAAATGCCCCCGGCTTCGCTTTCCGGGGGCATCCATCTCACGTACGCATGTATAGCGACGGGTTCACACTTTTCTAGACTATTCGGGGTGGGATCTTTCCGGGGCTTTTTTTTTGTGAGAGACATGCATATATGCTCTCTTGCATACAGCAGTTTACAAATAGCAGCTCAGCAACAAAAAAGGCCCCCAGAAGCTGCACTTCACATAAAATCTATGGGTTGCGTCCATAATTTTTAAATCTTAAAACTGTCTCGTTCAGCAAACTGTTTTGAGGCACTCACCTGCTAAAGTTGAGTGTATCATGAAACTCTGCTCCCTTTCTTGAGCTGTTTTGTAAGTACCCCCCGCTACGCGTTAATTCTGGTCATTCCCCGCAGGCGCATTAATTGGGTCCCGGAAAGCGGGCAAAATATTATATGCCGACTCGCGTCCCAGGCTGGAAAGAGAAAAAAAAAGAATCGGCTAATCGGCTATTACTATTACTACCTGACCGCTCAGTGACGGGGCATTGCATGCAATTCATGACCCAATCTTTTGATAATTTAATAAGAAAAATAATAAAAGATTGGAAACTTTCTTTTTTTTCTTTTTTTTTTTTATTTATGGAGTATAGAGCCTAGCCATCCAATAATCAAAACGCTAATTAAAGTTTCAAAGTTCTCTATTAGAACAAACCCAAGTATAAACTGAACAATAAATATCTTTGCTATCATAAAAACATCATTATAAAATATAGAAGAGAAACAATAGAACTGAAAGGACACACTGCCGAAAAAACTGAAGTATGTTATATATGATTGTGTTCACTTTAAATAATTAAAAAGCATATATTCTAAGTTTTTTAGAAAACACTGAGCTACGACTACGTAAGCACTAGATAAAGCAATCAAAAGCGCAATTAGCAAAATTGCTGGATTAAAAAAAAATCTATATCAGATATTCCACCCCAATGGCAAATTTGTGATGCAAAAAAATGTAATAAAATCCTGGTCAATACATTTAAATGAGCCAGAAACTGAATATGCTATGCAAAATGTAGAGCAACCAGCACGGCAGTGAGCTGTAACAAAAAGCAACAGGCGCTTTTATTAGTTATCTTGCAGACTCTTTCACCTCAGGCGTCCCACGCACACACAATTCGGACATAACTGCCCAGGCGCTCTTTCAGAGACGCGCATCCCGCGGCATTCAGACCCGAGTTGACTGCAAACAAACCGGCATGCATGCAGGGGGTGCCAAAAACCATGTCATGCAACCATCGTAGAGATCGATGCATCAATTCATCTTTCCAGCTTCTATTGCACCAGCATTTTAGTTCATGGAATTTCGGGCCCCCTGTTCGAATCCTTTCTGAGTCATAAATAAACCTTGGTTGAGTGTTCCTAGCTGGCCTGTCGTCCGTTTAGCTGGTCACACACAAGCGACAGTGGAGAAAACTTTCTCGACCCGCATCCGTGGAAATGGGGATTCCCCGACCCGCACGAAGCCTCCCACGTCTTTTGCGTTTCTCTCTCAGCTAGAGCTTCTCACAACTTCAAACGGCGCCTACCGACATTGAAGAACCAACTCCTCCAGCGTATCCGGAGCCGATGGGAAGAGATGCTCGATCTTCTCGTTATTCAAATCGCACACTGCAGGGAGAAATGCCACATAAATCGGATAAACAATCAGGGGGCATACAACTGGAGTCCAACTGAACTGAGACATGCGGTTGTGCGCCCGTTCCGAGCTTCCTACAGCCTGATACGATCGCAACAAACCCCTTTGCCGGATTCTTTTCTGAATATGCATCTGGCGGCAAACCCGCACTCCAAACCAGACTCACTGCTTAGGTCTAGCTTCTTCAGTCGCTGAAGGTCTTCTAGACGCTCCTTCAGAGATGTCCATCCAATCATTCCGAGATTCTCGTTGCCTGAGAACAACATTCAGGGGTTTCCGAGTCGATAACAACGTGCAACTGTTGAAAGGAGACACGAGGCAGCATTCAAGTACTCTCCAAAACATGCATGAATACACGTTCTCGATCATGGCATTGCAAAACCTTTTTGCACACGCAGGCTAACTCTTTTCCGCACCATCTCTCTCTTGTTCACCTGCAAAACGCTTAAACTAGGTTAGAGACTGGCAGCGGACCCTGAAAACTCAGGTCCTCGAGCTTCTTCGTGTAAACGTCCTCCGGCATATAGAAAGCCTCACTCACCCTGCAAATCCAGATCCTCCAGCGTGACCGGAAGAGAAGGAAACAGCAGCTGGGACGTCCCGTCCTGCAGTCCGCACCCTGCAGACAAAAAAGGAGACCAGGAATGTGCCATGCAGTCAGATGAGATACAGTCATCCCCAAACTGAATGGATGGTTGCTTGGACCCCTATGCCTGGCACGAAAGCACGCTCTCACAAAAAAGTCCAACCGCTTTGCAGTCACAGTTGCTTCTTCTTTGGCGCAGGTGAGGACACACAGCCCTGACTCACAAGAAAGATCGAGCATCCTGAGCCGATCGAGGCACCGCAGACGTGCTTCCAAACACCTGCACCCGTCGATACCCAGATGTGAGCCTGCACAATCAAGTAGGCAGGTGTCGAAAACGACATGAATGTATGGGAAAGAGACATTTTTCAGTATCCACTTTTTCAATGCACGACGCCCCCCCCGCAAATTTCTTCGTATAAACGCAGGCCTAATTTCCTTCACCGCCTTCAGACCGTGCAGAGGGATGCTGGACAGATTTGGACAGCTTAGTTGCCTGTGGCTTCTACCTCCATGCGGCCGGATCTTCCACACTACCCGGCCCTTATGAGGAATCTCTACAAAGAGTTTGAGTAGGCGAACTGACCGGAAAGATTTAAGTGCTCCAGCGAGGTCGGAAGGGACGGGAACAGAGACTGGACCTTGGCAGCCTCCAGTCCGCAGCCTGCATGCAGACGTGTAGAGACATGCACCACACATGCGTTCCATCTGTTCAGAATTCGCCAATAAAACAGGATAATCGGCCTGGACCTCTTCCCCCCCGGCAGTAAATCTAGCCTCTTCCTCCCTGCATTTCGTTACGTACTGCACGTACACCTGAACACCTTTTCAGACACACAGGCCCGGCTGACTATAGAGGTCCAGCTTCTTCAGCTGCTCCAGACTCTTCAGACGCGTTCCCAGAGATGCCCACCCAACAGAGCTGATTTTGTTGTTGGCTGCAAGGTCGCATACAATCGTGGACAACAAGTAGGACTACCGGCCACGCAGATACATCGAACTCGTGTACGCACTTGCGCACGTTTGCATGCGGGCCTGCTGACTAGACGTCTTTGTATTTGAGACAGGGCGACGCCTGCATGCCTCTGGAATGACGGCTAAGATGCAGAACAATTGAGGAAGAACAGGGCAGAGATGTTGCCTGACCTGTTCAAAGGGCAGCACATAGACCCCCATTTGTTCCTCTCAGCTCAAGGTGGACATGCATGGAATATCACCAATGCGAGCCGGCTGACCTTGGAGATGCAGCTCCTCCAGCGTGACTGGAAGAGATGGGAAAAACATCTCGACCTTCTCGTCATACAACTCGCACCCTGCAGGCAAACATACCGTGAAGCACGTGAAATCGCTCATCTGACTTACAGTCCGAGACCCAACGACAGACGCATGCTCTTCTGCCAAGAGGTTTCGCGTTTGATGCATGGAGGGTCGCCCGAAATAAACAAGACCGGACATCTAACTCGTCTACAACTACTCTCGCAGCCGCGTCTCCTGTAGATCCCTCCGTGCATAACATCCACACACACACACACAGACACACACACACACACACAGAGAGAGAGAGAGAGAGAGAGACAGACAGACAGACAGACACAGACAGAGACACAGACACAGACACACACACAGACACACACACACACACACACACACACACACAGAGAGAGAGAGAGAGAGAGAGACAAACAGACAGAGGCACAGACACAGACACACACACAGACACACACACACAGACACACACACAGACACACACACACACACACGCACACACACACACACAGAGAGAGAGAGAGAGAGAGAGAGAGACAAACAGACAGACACAGACACAGACACAGACACGGAAACACACACACACACACACACACACACATACACGCAGACAGACAGACAGACAGAGACACAGACACAGACACAGACACAGACACACACACACACACACACTCTTCCAGACTGACAGGAAAGGCGAAGGGTCTTCAGTCGTTCAAGGCTCTCCAGACGCGCTCCCAGAGACGACCACCTAGACGCGCTGACTCCAGAATTCCCTGCACACGGGAAGGAATATGGGCATTTGCTCACACTATCAAGCAATTAAGCCCCGCGCACATTTTGTGGACCGATGCATGCATGAAGGCATCAAGGACCCACTGACCGCTTGTTCTCATACACGCGCAGCATCGAACAGTTGAAAGTTTTCCCTTCTCTTGCGGCAGAATGAGCTTCCAGACACAGAATGAAAGACAGGCAGACACTCCCTTGTGCTCGGACACATCAAAGTAGCAATGCCCCTCTCCTCTCATTCCTTCGTGGTACATACAGCTTTTACCGACAGTCAATCCCCAGCTCCTCAAGTGTCAGCGGAAGGGAGTGGAAGATCTGGTCCGCTTTCGCGTCATCCAAGCAACAGTCTGCAGAAAGACAGACACGCAGACAGACAGACAGACAGACAGACAGACAGGCACACCAAAAAGCGTGTATGACCATTCAGCTGAAAGGCAATCGGAGCCCCAGAGGCCCACAATCCCTCGGCCCCCCCACCCCGACGTGAGTGCGGAACACGGAACACGGACGGTGCGTACCCGGGACCCCCCCGATCACCCCCAACACAGCCACCAACTTACACCTAACGTCAAGTCTCTTCAGACGTTCAAGGCTGTTCAGACGCTCTCCCAGAGACGCCCACCCATGGAAGGTGATGCTCTCGTTGCCTGTACAGCGGCATGTAGGTGTTGAGAACAGTCCGCAAGCGTCGAGCAGCCAGTCAGCCAGCCAGTAAGCTCCTCCTATACATGCATGAGTGGCCTGTGTTGATGCAGACTCACTCAGTGGCTGCATGCCCTCGTAAGCAGCTGAGTGAAGACATGCCTGATGTCTCGAAGTCGAGAAAAGACTTTTTCAATCAGAAGAAAGGACAGCATCACATGATGCACCCTCTTTTTTTGCACTATCCGCTTTCATGCAGCGATGAAAAGTAATGACGACTGACCATAAAGGTTCAGCTCCTCAAGCGTCAGTGGGAGTGACGTAAAAAAGTTCTGTACTTTATTCAACTTGCAACCTGCAGCTCAGAGAAAATATGCATCACGTCGCGAAATGATGAGAACGTGCTGAACGGAGGTGTGTGGAAGTACACGCAAGCCAGTCCCGTCACCCTGTCTCTGCGGAAGCTGGAACTTCGTTACATGAAGATTGCATACTGTCGTTTTTCTCCAAGCCGGTCACTGCACAGGAGAAACTCTGGCAGGGCGAATCGGTTTTCCTTCAAAAAGACACGAAATCAAGACAAGTTCACGATACCGAAACAAGAATGGCCTTTTGAACGACGACCCGTCAATTCCCTTTCATCCAACCCCTCTGCATGTGGTCAAAGTGGAGGCGTACCTCAAAGAACCTCTCACACTACCAGTCGTCTTACCATTGGTGTGCTTCATTCATTTCTTCCATCCCAAAGCCGGTCAAAGTGCCGTCTTCCTCTACACTTCCCTTGTCAACCACCCCTTCCCCCCCGCCAACCCAGCCACACAACTGACGTAGAAAACAGAGACTCCTTAAGCAGAGGACCCCCGAGCCCTTTTCTTGCAACTCAGCCAAACGTTTCAGAAACCCGCAGAGAAGAGGGTAGCCCCCTTTGTCAAAGAAGGAACGACCTGCAAAAGAAACCCGCGACGCAACAGAATTCAATCAGGGCAGAAGTCCAACCAGACTGCGGGAGAAAGATGGCCGGATATACAAGATCGCAATGCCGAGCCGTGTGAAGTCGAATGACTTCAAAAGCAGAAAATCTGTTGAGTGAAAAAGAAAACAACCATCTGCTGCTGTTTGACTGCGCATTGCCTGGCTGCCTTCATTGCTGACCGAATTTCAGTTCCTTCACCGATTTGGGGAGAGAGGCAAGTAGAAGAACAATTTTTCTCGTGGAGAACTCGCAATCTGAACAGCATGCAGTGAACAGTGCACATACTCATCTTCCATGTACATCCTCATCTTCCAAATACGTATGTCTATACACTCCCTCCTATCATTGCAAGCCCTTGTGGTCTTCGCATTGCTTGAAACGCTTCTTTTTCCTTCCCTCTGACTTTCCCATCACACTGTTTCCCTCGCTTTCCCCGAAAGACACAGAAACAGAAGGCTTAATTTCCGCCAAGTTGGACTTCAAACGATTGTGCGGTCTCAGTGAGAGAGAAAGGAGGCAGGCTGGTTCAGGGGTTGCAGAGAGGACGGAAACTTCATTCTCATAGTGCTGATGTTGCGAATCGAAAAGCATTTTCTTTTTCGCTGAACTCGAGATACTTGTTGAACCGGCCAAAGTTCTCCCTCTTGTTCCTTGCTGCTGCTAAAAGCATCCATCTGTCTGTGGGCAGATCCCCCTCCCCCCCCCCCCCNCCCCCCCTCCGAGACTCCCATGCAGACACTTCGGCTGATTCACTTACTTGAGATGTTCACACTCTGGAGCCTCTCTTGAGAGGAGATCTTCTCCTGCACCAAAGCCAAGCAGCAAGGAGGGGAAAGCAGATTTGACAAGAGGCAGACAGAAGGGCTGAGCAGGCACTCACTCCTTGCGCTCCGTCCGCAAGCACACACCAACATGCCAAATAAAAGAACCTCGGGTTACAACACAAGAGGGTCAGAGAGAGGGAGAGGCAAAACGAAGAAAAGAAAGCACTAAGAGGGCGCATGCCCACACGTCTCCCGACCTCTGTCAAAATGCTGAAGTGAAAGAGTTGCCACGTCTCACCTTCTTCATGGACCGAAGGACCAGCCATGCCATACCGTACGAAGTCTTTGTGCGCATAAGCTCGGAGGCCTCCTGCGAGAAGGATGTTGAGGGCACGCAAGCACGAACAGGAATCGGAAGAGATTGATCAGTCAGTACTAGGACAGAGGTGAAGAGCTCAAGAGAAGAGAGACGAAGGCCGCCCGCCAGGAGAAATTCTTGCGCAAATTGCAAGTGAGGATCAGATCGCTAAAGGATCGCTGGTTGAAAGAGGGAGACTGCATGCACTTTGGATGTATATATGCATTATTATGGCCAAGAGCCTGGGACATGCATGCAGAGGGACGACGCAATCGATCGAGAGCGGTGTCTTCTCTTCCGCCCTGCCAATGGCATCAACTAACAGCCAGATAAATGCTCTGTACTCACCCAAGGGGACGGATCTGCGTGGTTCAACACGACTGAGAGTGCGTCCCTCTCCACGATCACCTGCTCCCCCCTCATCTCTCTCTGTCTCTCTTTGCCCAACTTCTGACTGCGACTCCAGTGCTAAAGCCTTGTTCCTTGTGCCCGGTGGCTCTCAAATGAAGCTGTTTCCTTTGCAAAGATCTGTATACTGGGAGAACTGCGTCTTTCACGTGCATCTGAAAACACGGCTTCTCTGAAAAATGGTTGGAACCATCCCCGCGCTTTGAGAACGTCACATGTGACAAGAGACTATGAAACTGTATATGAGCCGACTCCCTGGTACGCCAACCACGCACTCCGATGCAATCTCGACGATAGAGGCGTGGTATATCTGTCTGGCATCTGAAATCTCGTTCTGCAACAGAATCTTGAACAGATTGGCTCGTGCACTTCACAGCTGTTGTTACAATGCATGCCAGTTTTCAATTGTCTGACCTTAATTATAGTCGGGGACGGAACTTAAATTGTCCGGTCTGCCGCGTGCCGATCATGCAGGGGCGAGGTGGATGGCCCGGGCATGCACTCGATCCAGTCGATTAATCGGTTGAATCGTTGCATGATTCAGCATGAATTGCGAGCAAAAGTCTGGCAAACGGTTGTGCTCTAGCTGTCGATCGGCCAACGTAGCGATCGAGTGTCCTCTGCGCCACACCCACACTAGCTGTGTTGCCTCTGCAGAAATACGCATTCCATCGTGTGGCGTTCTGCCTCAGGATTCACTTCCTTTATATATCTTTATTGCACACTTCACGTGAAAGGCAAAACTTTTCTTCTTGGTGCGAAGGTCAGGCATGTCACTCTTTGAAGCTGGCATCGCGGCTGTCTGCGGCCAGATTGCAGGCCGAGATGTGGAGGTCTCTTCGTCTGCTGCGAGCCTCCTTTCTGAAATTGCGGAAATCCTTACGCATGCGGCCGCCAGAGTGGTTCTGGTCGGGGAAGAAGGAGAGACTGGCACACGATCTGCAGCCGAATTCGGTGAGGAGCTCGGAAAGCACGCACACAGTGAGATGGTGAAAGCGCGTCTTAAGTTCGGCAAGGCATCGTCTGGTGTTGTGCACGAAGAAGCTGCGAAAGCTGCCGGTCTTGAGCTGAACCCTGCAGAGGTTTTGAAGTTTTACCCCGAGGCGACCGTGGAGCAGGCCGTTGCGGTCGTAGCAATTGTGGAGTACATGCTTGCGGAGTGCATCGAACTCGGACACGAGGCGGCGAAATCAGCGCGTGTCGACGGAATTCGTGCTGCTGATATTCGAACCGCCCTCAAGAATGACGAGGAGCTCTGTCGCTTTTTCGATTCCAAACTCGAGGGCATCGGGGCACCTGCACAGGGCACTGGCGGGGCTGCAGCCCAGCCTGAGACAGGCGCCCAGCAGGAGCAGCAGGCATCTACTGAGGCGGGGTCTGCCTGTCGGCAGTGGTGTAACACAGAGGATCTCGAAGATCAAGTGGGGATCCCTTGTTTGCTGTACTGGCAGACGGTGGGTCGTGAGTGTGACGGCACTGACGCGTTTCCCCTGCAGCGCTGGAACTGCGGTCACTGGATGCCGGCGGAGGATGGCAGCGTCGACCACTCCAATCACGACCCAGAGCGAGTGCGTACCATGGAGCGCATCGCCATCGCTCTAACCACCCACGTCAATTGTTGGGGACGGTACGAATGCTCGGACGTGGACGCGGAGTACACGGCAATTTCCGCGTACGTGCCCCCGGATGAGCTGCCGAGCCGAAACCCGGCTGATGTGGCTGTCTGGCTTGCACGCAGGTTGCGTCTCAACGAGCAGTACGCAAGCGCATTTGCGCTGCCTATCGGACCAGAATATGCCGACCACATGCTGACTCCTTTCCCAGATGGTGGCGGGGACCCCCACCCATTCGAGAAGAGATTTTCTGACACCATGCGCGCAGAGTTGACCGACTGGTTTCATTTTCGGGGAGCGGCAGATTCGGGGACTGAGTTGATCAACACCTACCCCGTAGTGTTTGCAGGCTTCACGCCTCATGGAGATATTGCAGGCGTTTTTGCAATCCGCACCGACACCTGATCTTTAGGCACGACGGGTTGGCTGCGGTCAGGGCAGGGAGGACTGAGGTTTCAACGTTCAGCAAAAATCTGGGCGAATGATTCAAAGCAGTTTCATGTGGATGTGCGTGCCTGGGTACGCCTTTCTCACTGTGTGTGCGTGCGAGTCTCTTCTTCGTCAACAGATGGAGCAAGGCTGATCATTCGTTGAGTCGACCGGACGCGCACGCGGCAGCCTCCGAGCCAAGAAGGAAGAAGAAGGGCGGGGGGATGGAGGGCATCTGTTCAGGGTGCTGCTGTCGGAAACAGCCTGGGGGGAAGCACCAAAACAGAGCGACTTCCCTGGCAGTGGCCGCAGTGCATAATTCCCCAAACCTACAAGAAAAAACATAAGTTCTCAACCAACGTACGTGTGTTTGTGCGCGAGCGTGTGTTAATTGAAACATACACTGAATTCTATGAAAGTGCACATGCATGCCTCTATGAAAAGTTTTGAACTTGAAACTAGACTTGAAACACATCTGGGAATAAATGTTTCAAGTTATTCAGATTGTTTACTGTCAGTAACTTTTATTTGAATTTGACTGTTCAAAGTTATCTGTTTTTTAGTATAAATTTCAAGGTGTAACTTAGGTGTTTTGAAACTTGGACCATTATCTGGTTTAAGAATCGTGTTTTTAAAAGCAAAACGAACTGGTTCCTTATTTTTTTTACTAATTTGGTATGATCTTGGATTTTGAGCATCAATTAAGAGTGATGTACTGTCTTAACTTACTTTGTTTTAGTTTGTTTCTATCTTTGTTTCTTAAACAAGTATCTATAACTTTTCATCTTGCTTTTAATTTTACTTCTACTCTGAGATTGAGTCTTATTTTAATTTTTTTTTTATTTTAATAATTAACAGTATTGTGTTATAAACTAGATTGTAAAACATTCAAGTTAAAGTATGTATTTAATATAAAGTCTTGGCCTAGTTCCTGGTATTGTGCCCGAATTATTCAATGAATATCATTCCAAACACTGTTGTTGTACTATATTACACCATATTGTACGTTCTGTTAGCATGAAACGCGCATCAGACTAGGCATCAGACAAAACTTAACCAGATTAGACGACGTGCGTTACGGGCTTTCAACGGCATTCCAAAGCTTTCAACGAGAGTCGAAATCATTCAACATCAACATGTTCACATGCAGTCAAAGAATTTGCATATCAAGGCTGTTTTCACAGTCGACTCACTGACAATTGAAACGATTCATTCCTGACCAATCCATCCACCCACCGTGTATTCACTCACTCATTTTTTTGACATCAGCGTGACATGGGAGCACTGGCAGCAGGACAATCGACACGCAAACGCACAGGAAGGAATGCTCACCAATCTCCGCAGACATGCATGCATAGAGTTGAAAAGCAGCGCGCAGGGACTTGCTCATGAGTTAGCGTGAGAAATGAGGGACTTTGGTAGATGCATTACCAAACAGAGCAGAGCATGAGGATCGTGGCCACAAGCAGCTTGAAATCTTTTTTTCCCTCTAAGTCATCAAACAAGGGATTTTCCGTCTCTTTCTCATCAGCTGTTCGTCGAGAGCAGTCAGAGATGTGCTCAGATTTCATCCCGGAAAGCTTTATGTGAATGGCCCATAAAAGCAACGAATCCCAACCCAATCAACACTCTTCACTCATTGAATGGAGCCAATCCCGCCAGGCCTCTCTTCGCATGAAGTTCATCCACTTCCAGTGGCACCACTTGTTTCCTGTCTGTCTTCAGTCGCTCAATCAGCTTCCCCACGGCCTCCTCCCGTCTCCTCTCTACCTCCCCAGTTGTGTCTTTCGGGCCAAAAAAGAGCAGCAGCACCGGCAGGACCACGATCCCATGAGCAAGGGCGAGGGCAATGGCCACGGAAATCAGTTGAAAGAACAAAAACACGATGGCACTTCTCGAAAACATCGCAGGCAAACCACACAAGAACACAGTCACTGCACCATGGAAGACTGCAGGCCCGATCCCACAAAGCGCCTCTGCCACCCTGCTGCCTCGCTCACGACTGCAGGAGACGGTGAAGCCGTGACAGACGTGGGCGATGTAGTCAACAGCAAAGCCTGCAGCAGAAAGAAATAGACAGCGTAATAGAAATGAAAAGAATCACCTTCCTCTTCATCTCATGCAGTAGGCCGAGGGAGACATGCAGGTGAGATGATGGACTTGCGTAGCACACTCACAGCTAGAGAACAAGAATGGATTGATGACTTCAGGAAGAGGAAGAAATGCGAAGAGGAAGAGGAAAGCGAATGCAAGCACGGGCAGAGGGGAAGAGGAAGAAGTGGAAGGACCAGAAGTCCTGGGGTCTCTGCCCACAAAATGAAAAGAAAAGCGTCCATTTAGACTGACCAGCAGCAAGCACGAGTATGGTTGCAGACATGAGGTTGAGTGAGATACCCCACCAGACCATCACGCCAAACAGGCTCAAGTCAATCGCCGCCACGCATACAAGAATGAACCCGACAGCCCACGCCCCCCCCTCCTTCAGCAGGAGAGACGAAACGAGGGTGGCAGCAAGGAGCACTCCCCCCATCGCAATCAAGGTTGAATTCAGAATCGTCAGGTCAAGTTCGGCAAGAAGAAACATCTCGTGGTAGTACCTGTACGTCAGAACAGAAGGCGTATGTGTGTATGTATGTATGTATGTATGAATGTATGTATGTGTATGATGTATGTGTATATGTATACACGTATCCAAACATCAGGTGGTAATCTCTGCACATGACAGAGAGAACAAGAAGGATAAAGGAGGAGTCTTCTGAGCTTCCTCTTTTGTTTCGTCCATTTTCCTGTCTTGTGCTTGGCGTTTTTCCTGTTTCTGTCACACCCCTTTCCAGTCTCTCTCCCCCAGACTCTCGAAGCGGATTTCTCTGACTCTTCCACAGCATACTCTCTACTCTCCCCCCACCTCACTTTTTGTTTCCTCTCAACAATTTCCCTGCCTCCCTGACCTTGCTGAGAAGGACTCCTTGAAGCTTCCGAAGTACTCTCTGGACTTCTCCATCACCCCCCTCACACAGGCCGAATCTGTACAGTAACGCTCCACCAACTGGAACCTCCATGACCTCAGTCCGGTTCCTGCAAGCATCCGTAGGAAGAGCCGTGAAGAAAACTGCATTTATATTCGTCGGGGGAGACGACAAAAACAGAGAGACGGGCCCACAGCCCAATGAATGCACAACAGAAAAAGAGTACAAAAGGAAGTCTAACGGGTTGTTGGTCTGGATATCTGTCTTTCTTGTCTCTTCTACCGGACCTACAAAACAGTCAACGAACGAATCTACAAACCCCCCACAAAAAACCCAAAAACAACGTTCCCGAAGCAATTTGAAGTAGATTCCCCTTTTCTCACGCACTGACTGACGCTTGAGAGGATCTTCCCACACAAAGTCCCACTTGAAGAACCTCCTGTTGTCCAGCCACTCACGCAGAGAGGCCTCAAACGTCTCTCTGTCGTCTTCCCCCTTTTCTCTCAGCTCCTCACCCTTGTCCTTCAAGAAAAGATAAAGGGGGGGGCTGGCGAGGCGAAAGAATTCCTCGTCCTCTAGCCCCTCCACGCATTCCACCAACTTCTCTTGAATCTCCCTTCTCCACCACTCAGTCCTTCTGCCCTCCACATTTTCATCAAAAAAGACCTCACCAACATACCCCCCTCCGGTCATCTCACGGTAGTCCCGGAAAAAATCCCGGAGAGGGCTGTCCCAATTTGTCAACTCAACCACCTGCATACCATACTGAAGTCCCCCCATTCCTCCCGCAACCGCCCACACAGAGGTTGCCAGAAGAGCAAGCCATGCGAGGAGCACTGTGCCTGCCACGAAAGGATGCAGGAGGATTCGGGCCCAAGAATTTTGAACAAATCGGAGCACGGACGCCTGCACTCGCCCCTCTCCAAGAGAGACGGCCGCCTTCGCATCTACTGCTCGAACAAGCGCCCCCCCCGGGTATGCGGAGGCACCCGTGACGTTCAAAATCGCGATGTCATCTTCGCCTGAAAAGTCTGCTCTTCTCCCGTCTTCCCTCCTTCTTGCTCTCACTCTCTGCTTCTTCTCATGCCAGGACGCGAGAGCAGAGTCAGACACAGGCACGATCCACGGCCAGTCTCCTGGAGCTGCTGCTTGTGATGTTGCAAGGTGCATGTACAACAATTGATGTGTGTCCATCTGCCCATCCACACTTTCCACCTCCCTCCTTACCTCATCCTCGTCAGACGACGAAAGGGAATCTCTACGCTGGGTGTGGAAATGAAAAGCAGAGGGTTCTTCGGGGTCTTCACTTTCCTCTTCGTTCTCATGGAACACTGAGGGATCTGATGTTCCGTCCTCTAGAGATGTGGTGGAGGCGCGGACTCTCAAACGTCTGTGTGACTTCTCCTCTGCGATTTCTTCCCTCGCATCTCTCGTGCTCTGAGACTCGAATGGTTTCCTCATCATCACCCATGCTCTCTTCATCACACCCATGTAGCCCTTCTCTCCGGCAGCCTCTCTCTTGGCGTCCAGTCCGAGGTAACCAAGGAAGAACGTCAAACAGACGGCGTAACCGAAGAGAAGGCCCATGATCGTGAATGCACAGAAATTACGAATCGCAAAACAATCGGAAATCAAACCGAAGAGAAGGCCTGTCACGTCTGTGGCAGTAGTCAACGTAATTGAGATACCTGCCTCCCCGAGTGCCTTTGACAAACGCTCTTTCGGCCTCGCTTTCTCTCTCCCTTCTCTCTGCCTCCTCAAACTCCGCGCGTCCCCCCACATGAGTGCATACGCCGACAGGATCACGAAGAAGTCATCCACACCAATTCCAAGAATCAAGAATGGCACGGCGAGGTTTGTGGGTGTGTGGGGAAGACCACAGAAATACAGGAACCCAGAGGAACCCAGATACGCCAACACTGGGGCAGTACACCCAGCAAGAGCGGACGCGATCTTCCACTCTTCTGTTCTCTTTGTGTACGTCATCACAGATGCGTAAAGAGAGACCAGAAAAACGACGCCAGCGTACAAGAGAAGATCCCGAAGGTCGAAGATCGAGTCCTGAGCTGCTCTCATGGCGTCATCTGCGAGGAGAGAGGAATGGAAAAGGCGCGCGTGAGGGCATGGAGAGAGATAATGAAAAGGGTCATTGCGTAGCCTACAAAAAGAGGCGCCAGAGCGAGGAGAGGGAACGCAAGAAGAAGAGCAAGTAGGCAACCAAAGATGAGATTGTGGTCTTTATTTTCTGATTGTGTCAAGTCTGTCCCTATTCAGAAAATCAGATAGAAGGCCGACCGACCAATGCTTCTGGAAGTGAAGACCGTGACAGTGAAGGAGGGACTCTCTGAGAACTCTGGGAGCCTCATTTCCCTCTCAATTGTCTGCATCCATGCCCACACCTCCTCCTTCGTCGCATTGCGGGGTTCCGTGGGTCCTGTGGGTATTCTGTACATTTTGTTTCTCTCGTCCATCTCTGCCGCTTCCCACTCCCCCGTCTCCTCCAATCCCTCCCCCCCCTGCAGACGGTACCCGAACATCATTGAAGAAGCGCCCCACAACTTCCCGTCACGCACCTCCTGACCAGCCAAGAAGATACCAAGGTCGGGAAGCGCGCGACGCGCACCATGGGAGTCAAACGTCACGAATGGGTAAGAGAGTTTCCCCGGACCAAATCTGTTCGGGCTGGCGAAGAGACGGGGAAAGGAGATGTAGTCACAGATTCCGTCTCCTCGAAGCAGGCACACGTCGCTGTACCGAAACTTCTTCTCTGAGTGTTCGTGTAAGCGCACATGGAGGCTTCTGATGGTTGCATCCATTTCATACAGCTCCTCTATCACTGACGTATCCATCAGGTTCACCCCGTCCCGTGCCTTCACCTGGACCCACACAACGTCGTGTGGCTCTCCATAAAGATCCCTGTAGGCTGACAAGTCCTGCAGACGCAGAAACAAAGCAGATACAGAAAGACATCAACCGAAAGATGCCGATGGACACCTGCCATATCCAGTCAGACGGTGGACGGACCTGTCGAGCCCTTCCACTCATGGCGCCATATGCATCCTCCCAGTTGAAAAGGGACTCCGCATAGAGAAGACCACACCCAAGGACCACACACAGAGTGAATGAAACCGAAATCATCTGCACACAGTCGCATTCAAAGTGAACGTTAGCGTCTTCACGTCAGCGTCTTCGGGTGATCAAGCAGACGAGAACAACACGCAACTTACAGGGAGAGGAAAGTCGTAAGCCAGGGCCCCCAACCACTCAAAAAACCTTGTCAAACATTGCGATGTCTTCTCGCGGATGCGAAAGGCACCACACTTGCTGGGCTCTGCAGGAGTGGTGCCCATTGCATCTGGCTCTAAAACTTACGAGGATCTCGAACGATTGAAAGAACAAGAAGATCCGTCTCGCGGGCAAGTAAATTGTGCCGTAAGGATTCGGCGAATTTGGTGGCTTGGTGGCCAAGTGTGTCAAGAGTCTCTCTCGAAAATGTTACGGAGCAGCGCAGGGTTTGCATGAAGTTGCAGAGGCTCTGTACGAGCTTTTCTCATCAGTAATCACACTGTATTCGAACTTCTGGAAGCAGATCCGATTTTTCGGATAAGAGCCGATTAACTTGCGCGTGCATTGCGCGTGCGTCAATGAATGCGTGCGTCAGATAAAGGTGGCTTGAATTGTGCGCGTGCGTCAATCGCATGCATGCATGCGTTTTCAATTTGTAGATCAGACATAGGTCAGACAAACTCTTTACGAGTCTTTTAATAGTGTCTCTCCGGTCCTGCACCTGGCCGGTATGCATCCTACCTCTGTGTTATTGTTACAGACAAAAATTGCCTCAAGTTTTTGTCATGCAGACGTCAGTGAGAATAATTGAGGGTTCGGTATGCATGCCGCGTTCCCATATGGAGGGGGCAAACTGACAGTCCATGTCACATCATTGACATGCACGAGGCGAGGAATCTTTCACTGCAAAGACGAGGGCATGCAAAGAAACCGGGCTCTCGATCCATACGTAGGCTGTCACACAAGAAACATACTTTTGTGGGAGCTGATCGTATATATATTGAAGCGGAAGCGTTGGTGCATCTAGTATCTAGTATATAAGACGCACAAAGAGGGAGAGATGACGCAGGAAGAGGCGATCGGGGCGGAAGACGCACTCTCAGTCGTGTTTAATCATGCAGGTCTATCCCCTCTGGTGAGTGCAGTGCATTCATGAGACAGACAGTGGATGTATAAATACATTTTTTTATCTGCACCATCTATCTGCACGCAGTCTCCCTCCTTCAACCGCTGATTGCTTTGCCATTGTGACGACACTCGTTCGCCTTGATTTTGGTCCCTCCAGTTGTTTCCTAGTTGGTGTGCAGCTCCCTTCTCTCCAGCTCTTCACCTCTGTTGTGGCTCGTGCTTGTCAACCTCCTCTGTCCCTTCGTCAACGTCCTCGTCCCTTTGTCCCCACTCTCCTTCTCGCAGGACGTCTCTGAGCGCGTGCAAAGCAGGGCATCGTACGGCATGGCGTGGTTGGTCATTCGCTCTATGAAGAAGGTACGCTCTCTGATTGGCCCCTCTTGATTGCATGATCGCTTTGAAAGAATCAAGTCGGAAGGTAGGGCTAGAAGCAGCCCATCGCGTCACTGCCTGCGCCTCCTTTCTTCTCTTTCTCTTTCGTTCCTCTCCTCTCCCGGCCGCTAAAGACGGGCGGGTGCATGGAGCCGTGTGAGATGAATTCCATTTGTTCTCACCCTTCTCGAAGACTCTCTTCTGCTCTGCACGCATCAACTGAGCGTGACGGTCGAATCAAGTGAGTGCCTGCCTGCCTGGGTGGCTTTTCAATCTTCAACCCGTATTCCGCCCTCCCTGTCTCTATGCCTTTGTCTCAGGAAAAGGCCACCTCCCAAGAGAAGCTGGAGATCCTGGAGCTCTCAGGTGAGTCATTTTATGCATGCGCAAAAGGGAGGCTTTCTTTTGTTGACGGAGAGAAGAGGAGGTGGGCAAAGAAAGACGGGACACTTCATTTGTTGAACAAGAAGAGGAAGGAAGGAGAAACAATCTTGCGGTTGAACCAGCCTTCCAATGCATACCAATAATCCTCGAATCATCGACGAGAGAGGGAGAAAAGGATGGAGAAAGCTCACGGCTGAATGCATGCATCTGTGATACACGGCTCAACTATTCCCGCAGTTTTTCCGGAGCAAGCTTTTTTGCGCCAAATGTTGAATTGCGTGCTTTTCATGGTCGCTCTTACTGAGATTTGATGGGACACTTCGCTGGACTTTTCATCTTCCAGGATAGTGATTGCGCCACAAGGGGCTGAGTAGCGGCATCCGCCCCCTTTTCTTGCGGATGCAAAGGTCATTCAAATTCCTCAAATCGCACACTTTTGGCAACCGACATGAGAAGGAAAAGGCAATCTTACGGCGGGCAAGGGGGAAAAAAATCCAATTGAAAAATAGAGAGAAAACAAAAAGTACCTTTTTGTATGCGTGGATTGAATATGCTTGTCCGTCGCTTGTCCTCCAATTGAACCCACCCTCTTCAGACTGCAAACTCTCCCCGGGGAAGATTTTCCTTCTCCTGGCATCTCTGCCAAAGTCTGTGGAGGAACTGAAATTTGGTCAGCGCCCGACAGCTGCTTCGCTTTCTTGTCTGATTCAACAGGTTTTTCAATTCTTTTGTTCGGCCTTCGATCGATGTACAGACAGACATCTGAATTCGGAGGCCTTTCGTTTTCCTTCGCATATCCATCTGTCTCGCTTTCTTTGTGCGGTCTTCTGAAATCGTTTTTGAAGACCCCCTCCGTTGGTGTCTCTCCACAAAGTCTTTCGAGGAGCCGCTCTCTCCCCTAAGTCCTCACTCGTCTCAGACTGCCCCATTCACCAGATTTTTCGACCTTTTCCTATTTTCCTTTCTTTGGAACTCCCTCACAGTGTGCCCTCTTGTTTTGCTGTTTTCTGTTTTTTTAAAGTCCCGCTGGACTTCTGCTCTGACTGGACTTCTTTGCGTTGTTGCATTTTGCTTGTTGCAGGTCGTTAATTCTTCAACAGAGGGGGTTCCCATCTCCTCTGCCGGTTTTTGAAGCGTTTGGCTGACTCGGGGGGAAAGGGTGCAGACGGTTTCTGCTTGAGGAGTCTCTGGTTTCAACGTCAGTTGCGTGGCTACTTTTGGGGGGAGGAAAGGGGGTTCAGAAGGACAGACTGCAAAAATATTCGGCTTGGAACATAGGATTGCAGGGCAGTGGGACCTTACACGGCTGAAGAGGCTGGACCTATCCTGTCAGTCAAGCCTTCAATTCTGCATTCGCGTTTGCAGAGGGCTAGTGTGTAGAAGCATTTAGAGTGGGCAGGTGTGAAGGGCAAAGCAGTGCTCGGTTCGGGTGGGGGCTAAGAACCATGAATTGGCTTCCCATTTCCTTCATGGAGAGGGCACCTGCCTATCTGAATCGGGGGGCGGTTGACAGGAAGAAGGATTGATTCGCTTAAGTTTCCACTACATGCCTTTTTGGACTCTGTGTTTGCAGGTTGCTTCTTCGATCACATGAAGGTCAAGCAGTACTTCCCAGTCCTGCCGGCAGCGCTCAAAAGGATCATTTTGAACGGTAAGTAGTCGCTTTCCCTGTTTTTTGAGACTGAGAACTGGTTAGCACTGCCAGTGAGAGCAGTTTTTGGTGGGAGTCAAAGGAGTGCTCTTCGCATGACCTCTCTGCATGAAGACTGTTTTCATTGCAGAAAGGGAAAAAACCACTTTTAGAATGGGTGTGCTTGTGTGAAATAAAACTTCGTTACACAGTGAATGCGCATGACCACTTACTTGCTTGCTATGAGGCGCTTTGCAGTCAAAGCTTGAATCCTGGCTAACCGGGCCCGTTCAGTGGACACATATTGCTGCAATACCTTCATTCTGACGTGCAGAGTGAGTGGTGCCGCTTCCTTTGTCAAAAAACCCCTGTATACTGTCTTGTCTGGAGGGCACTGATCGAACGCAGCTAGTATCAAACTCTCAAATAATGAAAAGCCTGAGAGACTCGCAGTTCTGCGTCAAAAGTTCTTGAAACTGGGACAAAATTGGAATGCGAGTCTCTGAGAAACTGATATTGAGACTAGTATTAAGAGCTTTGTGAGCATTTTCCAGGTGGACCAGGCCCTCAAGGCCCTCTATTAGGACCTCTAAGAGCTCAAGTTAACACTCTCAGAATTAAGTTGGCACATCCTAGAGCACATCATTGTACATGTACTACTATGGTATATCGGAATGCAAACATTTTTGACTACTAGTATTTTTTAGGGTCATATTGAAGTTTATATATCTAGTTATATATTGGACTTGTCTTACCCTAACCACTTAGGAATACATTATTATATATAATATTAATATAAAATAGAATAAAAGTGAAACCGTTTAAAACTTAGGGTTGAATTATGCTTTTGATTTTACTTTAAGGTCCTGACTGCTACTCTACCTATCACCTATATCATCCCCTCACTTTTTAAGTTACTTTGGCCTAGTTTTTGGCCCTAAAGCAGTATCACATCAGAGTGTTGCGCTTTAATTGAGAGTGCTGCGCATGGTTCTACATATCAGAGATGTTCCTAAAGGAAATAGTGCACAATGTGAGTCTTAAGTGGGATTGATAGGACATACGGGCAGGTGTGTATATATATAAGTGCAAGAATGTAGACAGCGTACCATAAAGCAGCCATCGGGTGCCTGCGGGGGCACCAGAGGGGAGGTGCAAATTAAGAGTGAGCATTGAGAGAGGGGCAGCGGCAGCGGCTATAGGGCAGCGGCTGCACCTAGCTAAAAAAAAAGATAATTAGCCGTTCTAAACAGATATTAAAGGCAGAGTTAGTGACCATGTTTGATTTGATTATATTTAGTTTGATTTGATTTGATTTGATTTGATTTGATTTGAGCTTCAACCTCAAATATTTGATATTTGAGGTAAGATTTGAGGTTAAAGAGCACGGCTCCACTCTAGCAAAGCCAACTTCATTCTTCTTCTTCATTCTTCTTCTAACCTCTTAGGGTTCCTCACTGAGTCACTGACTTACTGTCACTCTGATCATTTTTCTCATAACAATAGCTATCAAAATATTTCTGATGTGTGTTTCAAAAATTTAAAAAAATATATACAAAATTATAACTTATCAGTTCCATAAAAAAAATATGCCTCTGCACCTTCCCCACAGATGGGAGATCGTAGCGGAGGTCTAGTACCTTGACCAGCTTTCGCAATTAATGCCTCGTTTTCTGTCAGATAAGGCTAGCCAACACTGGCCAGAAAGTCAGTGATCAGCATATCGCACTTGATTCTCTTCTCGTGCGTCTCTGCATATGGTGCGACCACGGCTTCTGCTTCATCTTTGATGGGGAAAAACGTTTGCATGTCAGGCTGCTTCGTCCCCCCTGCCCCCTCCGACCGCTTCTCCTATCTTTCTTGGAGCAGCTGTACATGTTTGTCAGACGTGATCGTCAAGCCATGCTGATTGATGAGGTGGGTTTGAAAAGAACTGGTTGCCGCTGCTGCATATTCACAGCCACAAATAGTTTCTCCTTCCCCCTCGGCTCCTTGTATTTTCACCTGACACTGAATCATATTTGCCCCCTTTTGCACGGACCATATTTTTTTTGCGTACCCGGCTCTAAAACCAAATGCCTCCTTCTTCCCGTTCGACCCTGTCAGATTGTGTGGCATGTCTTTACAGGGTGTAAAATGTTTGTAGACGCTCAAAAAGGGGGCCGTAAAAGATGTTCCAGCACCAGAAAAGTCAACACAGCTGTTTGGAAAAACGTTCAGCTGATCGGTTTTACCTCTGCATGAAGTAAAAGGGGGTGAAACATCAATTTCAGTGCAGCTCAAAACGTTTTTTTTTTGAGAGCAAACCATTAAAATTTAGGTTTTTTCATTTGAATCAGCATGCGTAATGAATTGGTACTTGCAAAAGTTTTTTCGGGACCTTCATATTTGAGGTTGAAAGTCATATTGATCAAATATTTGATTGTATTTGATAGGTCTTTAAACACTAGGTCCTCCCTGACTGGATATTTGATTTGAGCTTAAGCCCTACCTCAAATCAAATCAAATCAAATCAAACATGGTCACTAGGCAGAGTCGTGGGAAGATATGGAGAGTTTATAGATGATTGAGACTGCTGTTACGTATCAGTCCTGCAGGGTACTTTGTTTTAGATCAATCCATAAGAGTGTTGCACGTCTATAATCGCGTTTATATATAGTTTTACTTTATGTCTCCCACATTGTCTAAGCCAGTGTCTACGACTCTACGTCTATATTGAATACTAAATTCATGGAAATCTGCTCTGTAAAATCTTTTTTCGTTTGAAGCTGGTTTTGACGTCATGATGAAAAAACAGGTAGTGAAAGAATGGAAAAGAAAAAAGGGAGACAATTTGAGTGAAGCTTTAGGAAAAGAGTTAGATAGGTTGCATCAGGAGACTTAGAAAAGTGAGAAAGAAAGAGAGGGAAGAATTAAAGAATATGAAAGAGTGTGGAGCAATACAAAGGAAGCAAAAGAGGAGGGAAAAAGGAGGAGGATGGGATGTTGGGAGGTTTTCGAACTCGTTTCGAGCTGTTCATCTACAATTCTGGAATCGTTCCCTTTCAAACCCTGCTTTAGAATGGAGTGAGCCCTCTCGCATACACATGCAGGTGATTGACTGTTCAATGTGATCCGTTTGCGACACAGGCTAGACCTGTGTGGGCCGGCCAGGGAGGTCTGATACGTCTAGGCGCTTTCCCTGGAAGCCGCACGTCGGACATTCGGCATTGGGGTGGAAGGCCAATCCTCCGGACATTAATCCTAATCCTAATCCTAAAATCTTTGAATCTAGCTTTCAATTAAAGTAGTCAGATTACTGCTACTATACTACTATAAGCCGGATAACACCTATGATAAAATCTTGGTACCTAGTTGAGTACATCATCATCACTACCATCATCATGACCATCATACGCCATCGCCATCGGCCTACAAATAGGCGTCTAGCGTTCGGCGGCAACGCACGAGGCAGTTCGGTTCTTTATAACAGCAGTTCACTTTGATTTATACTTAATTCAACCAGGATGCTTCTTTTCAAACTCTTCTACTTCCGGAGCAGCATGCTTGCCGCTTAATTGCGCATGAATGATGAATGGGACGTAGTCTGCCACCCATGCCAAAAGTACAATGATGTCCAAAACAAAATTGTGGCGATTCTACACCAAGTCGCTGACGTCTTGGCGCCAACTGCAGTGGTCAGTGAATCAAGTGTCTGGTCCAACAGTGTGGAACGGAATCTAGCTGTCATTGCAATGACTGCATGGGGAAACATACGAAGGATGAGACAACTGCCAGTGGGGACGATAGACAAAGAGTCTATAGACACCGACGAAGACTGCGTGTATGAGTTTGGCTGACTCGATCCAAACGAAAAAACGAACTTCAAGGCCATATTTAATTTGGAATGAATGAAAAGAATCCCGCATTGAGTATCTTGCTGGCAATGGTTGCCGTTGATCTCCCTTGCACTCCTGAAGTTCACGCCGGCCCGCATCTGAAATGATGAATCAATTAACCCAGGAGGCAAAAGCTGAGTGGATGAATCACACCTAGGAATCAAACAATGAGACGGAACTTCACAGAAGACGGTGGGATGACGGGTGGGTGCAACAGAAGACTGTGAAGCATGGAGAAGTAAATGAGGCTGAGATAGAAAAAGGCAGAACTTCACAAAAAAAAGGGCGGGCGTAAGAGGGGGGCGAAAAAAACTCGTAAGAATTGAGGGCACTCGAGAACTTGCCGGCCTCGGGCAGAGACTGACGAAGAAACATGAAGGAGGAACGAGAAGGAAAAAGAAGAAAACAATTGAAAGGAGTGGGGATTGAAGAGGGGTATGAGGTGTCCAAAGAAAAGAAACAGAAAGGGAAGAGAGTGAATGTTGTTACACGAATCCAGTCAAAGTCATCAATCCAGCACCTCAACTGCCCGTTCCGACCAGCATGTTCTTCTTTTTTTCTGTTTCTTTCTTTCTTTCTTTCCATTCACTCTACCCACGCACCCACACTCTCTAGTTGCCATACGGATCGATTCTTCCTCTTGATCCAAGATGGCACCCACTCTCTGGGGCCCTCCCTTCCTTCCCTTCACTGCTCTTCTGAACACACATTGTCAACCGCTCTCCTACTGCAGCAACAGAACAACTTGCAAACCCGTATGCATGCACGACGGTGAGAGTTGCGGCCGTTGCCTTGCATTCTCTATGCTTCTTCTTTTGTCTCTCCACGCAAGTCCGGCCGAACACGCCTTCTGTCCCCCCTCCCACCCCACTCATGCACCCCCTCTAGACATGCAGGGCCACCTCAGCTGGTCCTCTGCAGTCCCTCCCTTATGCCTGCGCACCCGCATCAGTGCGAGAGCGCTTGGAGGCTGGAGGATCACCGTCCCTCCCTGCCCGAATAGGTGAAGAGAATCCCGTGGTGGACTTAGGCAACGGGTCCTCCCCGCCTTCCTCGTACGGCCGGATGCAGAAATCGTCATCCAACGGTCCCCACACCAGCTGCCTCGGAATGCCGAAGCTCTGGACCTCCAGCTGGTACGGATGTCCCTCGGCCCAGGTCCGCACCACCTGGCACCTGCATGCACGGTTGGATTTGTCTTTCGAAAAAAGCAGCAACAAGACAAGAAACGAGGAAAACAATCACTAGGACCACCGCACTCCCTCATCGTTACGGTACACGCCGTGGAGCGTCGATCTGATTGAATTTCGATACAGTCAATTCAACCATTTTCATTTGTCACAGATTTGCCTTCAAAGGAAAAGACGAACGCTCTAGATGAAATGGCCATGAGTGTTCTAGGTACTACTTCTCTTCTCCCACGCACCTGCGCCAGCCCGAGGAGTGCCGAGCCAGGACGATCTCCCCCTGTTTGAACCGGAGGGGGTCCTCAGCCTGGAGCTCCAGAAATTCGGACTTGAGACGACCGGCGTGCTGCTGCTTGACATGCTTGCCGATAAAAACAAACCTGCGCTCAATGGATCGATCAATTGATCGGATGAGTTCATGAGTTTCTAGTCGTCTGCGCAGACGAGCACGTATGCAAATCTACATACATACACAACTTTACTTTGACATGCAACGTCATCAGCGTCGATCGACTGGAGGCTCTCCTTCTCTCTCACGCAAGAAAGCGAAGAAAATAGAGATGGGGCAGGAAAGACGCTGTATTCATCAGAGATACGGATCAGCATGTTTCTGCAAGCTTGGCATACTTGCCGCACGGCAAACGCAACCAACGTTACTTCCCCACCAGCCTCCCCGAAAAAAAAAAAAAAAACCAACCTGCACTCCCTCTGTTCGTCCTCTCCCCACTCCTGATCTTCAGCAAACTTTCCCTCGAAGAGCATGTGCACGCCCTGGAAAATGAACTTCTCCTTCTTGCCCTTCACTGCAAGCACGCCCTTGAAACGGTACAACTCCGTTCCCAGGTCGCGCATCAACTCTCCGACCCACCACCTCAGCTTGGTGATGTTCAGCTCCATTCCGGGGAAACTCCACGCAACGGAGGAGACGGAGTCGTCGTGCTCGTGCTCGCCGTCGACGTTAAGAAACTCGGGGTCCATCTCCATCACCCTGTCAAGCGAGAATGCCTGGGCATTCAAGAGCTTCGAGGGTTCGACTTTCGAGAACTCGGTGCGAAGGATGGTGGCTGTAGGGTTGATCTGACGGATGCGCGTCTCGAGCTTCTGCAGCTTCAGATCGGGGTCCTCTACCTCTCCAGATACAGGGAGATTCTTCTTCTGGTAGAACTGGTCTGCGGTCGCACCTTCTTCAAGGCACTTCGCGATCGTCTCCCTATCGCTGACAGCCGTCTCCCCGCTGCACGCACCCCGGATGAGGTCGCACTTGTTGAGGATGATACGGTCGGCGAAGGCCAACTGCTCCACGCTCTCGTTCTCTGCCCCCTCTTTCACCTCCTTGTCAAGATGATACTCGATGTGCATCGCATCCACGACGGTGACGATCCCGTCCAGGCGGTACATCTTCTCGATCTGCTTGTCGACGAAAAACGTCTGCGCCACAGGGGCCGGGTCGGCCATCCCGGTGGTCTCAATGAGGACTCCATCGAATTGCTCCACCTTCTCGTAAAGGCGTTTCAGAGCCTCAACCAAGTCATTGCGCACAGTGCAGCAAATGCACCCGTTCATCACCTCCACAATCTCGTCGTCCAGTTTCATCTTGCCACCCTCCCCGACGAGTAGCTTCTCATCAACACCGACCTCACCGAACTCGTTCTCGATGATGGCAAACTTCATCTTGTGTTCCTGCGATTTCAAAATATGGTTCAGCAGCGTGGTCTTTCCTGAACCCAGAAAACCAGTCAGCACCGTCACCGGCACTCTGCGACCAGCGTATTCATTGTGGGTCTCAGTACAAGAGGCGTCTCCGCAACTGCTCATGGTTTTTTTGAAGGTCGTTTCGGACTGCAAAAAACGACAATGCGATAGGCGAACAAAACAAAAAAATTCTCCTGCAATCACTCTGTTGATATGTCACTCAGAGCCGCCAGTTAGAGAGGAACACTGCGTAATGACAGAAGATTTTTGGAGATCGATCATTAATTGAAGGCGATCGACTGCATGTGAAATTTGAGAGTTTTGAGACTTCCGAGCCGACGAGGCGCGCGTGGCCCGGAAAGCAATTCAAGGTGCATGCGTGGATGGCCCGGAAAGCGAAAAGGGCTTCTAGTATGCGTGGGCACGCGTGGGCCGGGACACACAAAAATTCGCTTACGCACAACATGTAGCAACATGTCGGTAACCCCCCACATCTCAACATTCGCGGTAGACAAAAGCAGCCAAGAATAGCCGAGAGGCCCAAAATGAGACGAGAGCAACGCTTGGTATAGTTTCCGGTCCTATTCGGTCCCCCTCGTGCCCCACCGCCTTTCTTTGTTCTCAATGTTCTGTTATGTTCTGTATTGTTGTACATAGAACTGCTATAGTTCTTATACTAGTCCCACAACCAGATATATTGATGATTGAAGATTTTGTTATGCATGCCGCGTCCCCATATAGAAGGAGCAACCTTCCTGAACCTAAGTACCACTTGAAAAAATATAATCAAGATGATTTCTATCTGCGGCATCGTTTTTCAAGAAACCGTCCACACCTGCGGTCTGAACGGTCAAGACACTGTCCAGATATGCGGCTTTGGCTTTCAAGACACCATAAATGATCCGCGTCTGCGGCGCGGACTTTCAAGCTGATCTAAAAATGCGGCTCAAACTTTGAAGTGGTAGTTAGGTTCAAGGAGGTCGAAGGAGCGGATCTAGCCTAGTTTGTCTGATTGTCTAACAGCACGTCTGTTCATCGATTACTTTCAATGCGTGGCTCATCACTCGTACCCTCAACTGCATGATAGGAGAACCAGAGAGAAAGAAAAAAAGCAGGACAAAACCTTTATAACATTATTTTCCCCGCTTTTCCCTTGGTAAAAGCTACCTTTCGCCCCAAGAAAAAGACCTTAATCAAGAGAAGACCCAACCTATCTACCCTCTTTCTAGTCGATTTCCTTCTTCCATCCATCTCCCTTCATCTTCAGTTTTTCACTTTCCTCTAATTCATTTTTCTTTCTTTTTCCTCGAGATATATTATATTTTTTAAAAGGATATATTTTTTCTTTCTCTCTATCTCTCTCAACCTGTTCTAACCTGTTTACAACACTTCATGTAATGTAACACAATGTAGTTTCTTCTTTTTAATTTCTCTAACTCTTAATATAAGTCTAGGGTTGAACATTAAAGTTTTTTTTTATAATATAGTTTGCTTGCAAAACTTTAAACTTTAACTTTAAAACTTGAAAAGTCTAGTTAAAAGTAAACATGCAACCAGACATGCAAAAGCTCATTTAAAAGACATTGCTAGAGAAGTTGGTTTCATTTATATTATTGCAGATAAAGTTGATGCTTTATAAATTACTAGATATACTATAGTTATGCAAAAGTTTTTTAAATTTGAAAACGATGTATATAATGCATTACTATATTAATTACAATTCTCACAAAAATTCCTAGAAACAACGTTAATATAAATTCAAACAACCGGTAACTTTGGTCCTCTGGGATCCTTCTCCAAGAAATCCACTTCTTTTTTTCCAACAATCACTTCTCCTAACAGATGGTGGTAGCTGCTTGCAACTACTACTCCTCTGGGTCTCTTCTCGATGTATGCCAACGTTGGCACAACATCTTTGATATTTGCCAATTCAAAGTCATCCGATCACTTTGTGTACATTTATGTTGATCGCCTATCACATGCAGAAAATCTATGTAGTACTCCTCAATTGCTGGACTCCTTGCCATGTGTTTGATAAATGTCGCGAGCACAAACTCTGTGTACATGATTCTTGAATTCGATCTCTTGATGGCTTCATACATAGACTTTCTTGATATGCGTTTTTAGGCACGTTCTTATGTCAAGTCGCTGGATGAAAGGGAATTCCTGCGTTGTATACCTGATCTGAAATCCATTGATTCTAATGATTGCGAGTGTTTACTTCCCGGTGCAAGTACATCCGAACTTTTGATCCATGATGTCATCCGATCATTTTTCTTCCGATGCTAGATCCGATCGATCTCGCTGATGATTGTTTTCAATGTAAACATAAATTTCAACTTAAAGAATGGTGACCATGTTTGATTTGATAATATTTGATTTGATTTGAGCTTCAACCTCAAATATTTGATATTTGAGGTAAGATTTGAGGTTAACCTCTTAGGGTTCCTTACTGAGTCACTGACTTACTGTCACTCTGATCATTTTTTTCATGACAATAGTTATGAGAACATTTCTGATGTGTGTTTCAAAAATTTTAAAAAATATATATAAAATTCTCACTCTAGTACTAATAGAGATTAAGAACGTAAAATTGATAGATTTGAAATTGCATATGACTTTTTGTTCATACAATAAAGTTAGAGCACGTACAAAAATTGAGGTGGCAATCACTCAGCTTTATGGCACTTCCTTTTCCTCTTCTTCATGATCACTTTCTTCAATATGAATCGAATCGATCGGTGGTGGGAGCTGCTGAGAGCTTTTTCTCTGGCTTTTCGGCTTTCCAGGAGTGGGTGCTCCTGAGCTTCTATTCGGTTACGGAGAGATGACAACGGGGTAAGACGGAGAACCGCGCACACGTTTGCTATTGCTGTTGGTGTTGGAACCGTCCTGTTTCTGGGCAGCTAAGCATCCAGAGTTGGTAAGTTCGGCTACCCTCTGTGCCGCGCCAGGGCCGACAACAAGCCCCTTGTGTTAGAGGTGAATATAGAGAGGTCGGTAGCCTTCTTCACCCGGAGTGATGACTTTCTCAGGAGGGGGAAGTTTCCCCCCAGCCTTCTCAGCATTTGCGTCTGCGGCCGTCTCCTTTGGTTTTAAATTGGTCCTCCCGCCGGGCCCTGCAGAAGCCCCCTCCACCCCCTCCAACCGCTTCTCCTGTCTTTCTTGGAGCAGCTGCACATGTTTGTCAGACGTGACATGATTGTGTGACATGTCTTTGCGGGGTGTAAAATGTTTGCAGACGCTCAAAAAGAGGGCCATAAAAGATGTTCCAGCACCAGAAAAGTCAACACAGCTGTTCAGGAAAACGTTCAGCTGATCGGTTTACCTCTGCATGAAGTAAAAAGGAGTGAAACGTCAATTTCAGTGCAGCTCAAAACGGTTTTTTTTTTTAGAGCAAACCATCAAGATTTAGGTTTTTTCATTTGAATCAGCATGCATGACGGATTGGTACTTGCAAAAGTTTTTTCGGGACCTTCATATTTGAGGTTGAAAGTCATATTGATCAAATATTTGATCGTATTTGATAGGTCTTTAAACACTAGGTCCTCCTTGACTGGATATTTGATTTGAGCTTAAGCCCTACCTCAAATCAAATCAAATCAAATCAAATCAAATATGGTCACTATTAAAGAGACTAAGCTTGTGCCATCTTTTATGTAGGCTAGTTGATTAGTTTAGTTATGAGTCTAACTTATGACTAACTTAATTAACGATCTACTCAAAAACTGATTGAAAAATATTTTTTTAAAATAAAGTCTAAAGGGCAAAAAAAAAACTTTAAAATTTTAGTGTCCAACCCTAGATACGAGTCTGCTATTAAATTCAAAAACAAAATAAAGAATAATTAACTAAGATGAATTGCGCGTTGTGAATAGTTCTGAATATTGTAAAAAAAAAATTTCAAAGACGTTCTTATTTTTAATCTCCACGTTCTCCCTCAGCGCTGATGAACGTTAATGAATGCATAAGAGAAAATAATTCCAGATATTTCTACTTTAATATTTCTAGTAAAACAAGATTTAATACTTATACTGCCTATAAGGCTTCCCTGCAAGTTGCCAAGAATATGACAGAATTTGAGGTAGGAATATGAACTTCAAGGAATATGTAGGAATATGAGGTAGGAATATGAACTTGAAGGAATATGTAGGATTATGCAGGAATATGAGGTAGGAATCTACAGGTAAAAATCGGTAGGAATTTGAATCAAAATTCTTCGCATCAGAAAATTAATATTTTTTTCATATTCCTACCCCATATTCCTGCATATTCCTTCATATTCTTACCCCAAATTCCTTTATATTCCTGTATATTCGATAATATTCCTTCATATTCCTACCTATGTTTTTTATCAAATTCCTGCTGTTAGGAATTTTCGTCTCAATTTCCTACTTCACAGGAATTTGATTTCTAAATTCCTATCAATTTTGACCTGTAGATTCCTAGTAATAAATTTCCTACCTCATATTCCTGCATAATCTTGCATATTCCTTCATATTCCTAACCCATGTTCCTGCATATTCCTACCCAAAATTCCTTCATATTCCTGGCAACTTGCAGGGTTCTACCCATGTTTTATTAAACGCCCAAAAAACTAATTAATATCTATTAAGCGACACGATTTGAATCATTGATGTACTTTAATTTACAAAAATAAAAAAGAAATAATATTTTTTAAAAAAAATCATAATAAAATGATACATTATGACAAATAAACTGAATTTAAATTGAATTTTAAGTCGTTGAAGCCTAGGTTAAAGCCGACCAGCCAACCTTTTTGGGCCAAGTTATCAATGTCAAAATGAGGTAAAATGCTAGATAGAATGAGGGAAATGTTGTGTACAAAAGAGTAACTTTAAGAGTTACAACTGCACTCAAGCAGCCAGTACCCTCAGTACCACTTTTTACAAAAAGTACAGATGCTTGAGCATCCATGGAAATTGGCGGTTGACTGCGTCGCGTGACTGAATTTCCGTGTAAAGTTTGCACTGCTTGTCTGCATACATGAGCGGGGCAGGGGCACGCACAGCTCCCGGCCAGTTCTGATACAAAAGAGACAGCTGAGCCGTCAAAATTTGCAGCTCATCTGTCGCCCACTCGGTGTTCGCGGGCTTGTTCTCCCAAGCAACGAGAGCATATTTCGTTGGAGCTGCACACCCCTGCGTAACGGAGTGGTGGTTGATGTAGAAGTTGTTCATACAGAAATGTACATCTGGACCCTGGACCCCGTCTGAAAACACCGTCTGGGGGAGAGGATTCACGAGACCCCCCCCCTCCTTGACCCGAAAGAATCGAGGTCTGGTGTCTCTGTACACAGACAGAAAAACAAACTCTAGGTACGAGCACCAATCGCCCCCCTTCCCCCACCTCTCGTCCACTTCCCGGAACGCGGCCTTGGCCTCCCGGACCTCATGGTCCGCCTGCTGTCTCACAGAGGGCCCACCGCTGCCGTCTCTATAGATGACCACTCGGTGGGGGATCCGGTCCTTGTCCTCTTTTGGACACTCTCCGTCCGCCTGCACTCAGATCGAGGAAGAGCCGAACGCAATAATGTCGGGAAAGCAAGAAACCACTAAGAAAACTGTCGCAGAAGAAAAAAAATAGTCAAACATGCATTCCATTCGTGCACTCCACAATAAAAGACACCATCGCGTGAACCCAACATCCAAATTCTTCTGAGGCAGTCTTTGCTTGTCAGACTTATCACGCTGCATGCTATGCAAATGCCTAGAACACTGTCCATCTTTCTGTGTGTCTGGTGTGACCAAATCTGGACAAAGCTACAACTATCCTCCCACGATGCATCCAGACCAAAGCAGAGCGACGCAGAGGGCAGTGCTTCAGGTCACCTCAAATTCAAAACAAAGGAGAGCGGAAATGTGCTTCTCTTGCTGCACCAATTTGCTCAGGCATCCGAGTGGGTGACCCCCAAGTCAAACAATGTGTGCTCCTCCTTCATTCCCATGGAGAGCAACAAAGGACGAAAACAGAAAAGAAAGAGAAAAAATGTCGAAGGAAGCAAGGAAGCAACGCTGACCTCTTCCCAGTTGTCGCGGAAGAATACCAGCGCCTGCCGCAGAAACTCCCTCAAAATCGGCCCTATCGCCTGATGGCTCCTCCCGCCTCCCCCAGGCCCCCCACTAAGCCATCGCGAGTAGCTGAAGTACTTCGTATGTACAGCGTTCCTGCTGGCAGAGAACGCAACCAAAGTTCTCCCCTTCGCCGTCAGCGTCTTCACCCCCACCGCCATCGTTCTCTTCGGCCCACTCGCCCCGGGAACATTCAAATTGATTGCCCAGATGTACCCTCCCTGCACACGCACAGACAGCATCAGGGGAGACAAAACTACTCTTGCACCATCCATATCAATTCACACGCATATTTACGTATTCGTTGTACATGTCCACCAACGCACTATCCACTCGATCACTCTCCAAAGGTTCAAGCCGAGATCCCCACATGTTCCCTTTCTCCACACAGCAAAAGAAAACAACACTCAAAGCAAGAAGGGGAACTGCAGTATCCCTCTTCGTCGACGACAGACAAAAACGGGAAGGAGATGAATTGAGGCGATGCACGTACTGAAACATGCACTCACATATCACAGAAAGTCACTGGAGAATGCGAGAAAGGCAGAAGAAGAAGGGAGAGAGAGAGCAGACTCCTGACCACCTGTCTGCCTTTCTGACAGACCTGTTTGCAGATCATCTGATCGAAAATCCTCACAGCTGCGGCCTTTCCCTTCTTTTCTATCGTGTCGGCCAGCACACACTGCGTAGGAAGTGCAAACAACCCTGTGCAGAAGGCTTCCTTGAGCTTCGCATAATGAGGAGAGCTCCTCGACTTCTGAAGCTTCGGCAGAACCACGAGAATGATGCTGGGCGGGCCCCGCGGGGTGGAGAACTTTTCCTTCAACTGTTTTTGCAAATCACCCACGGGGTCTGAAACGTCCAGCGCTATCTCTTTCGGCCCCTCGGTCTCCTTGTCCATCCCACGCTCTTGTGCAATCTCATATAACTTGTTTGTCAACTCAAGTGAAGCATTCCTATCTTTTGGAAAATAGGCAACTGCCCAATTCTTGAATCCCTCACAGTTCCCGACAAACCCCGCCACCTCTTTCTCAATGTTCTTCTGTAGACTCAAATTCGTCATGTTCAGCTGAACACCAGGAGCCTCGTCGTCACCTCTCTGGGCCTTCGCTCTTTGAAGATCTGCTCACACGAAGACAAAAAACCAGAAGCCACACACACACACACACACACACACACACACACAGAGAGAGAGAGAGAGAGAGAGAGAGAAAGAGAGAGACAGATGAGGGCTGATCTGTTGGCAAACATAAAGCTTATGTTGGTCTTTCGACCACTCTTTGAGTTTCTGTCTCTTGTGTCTTGCGACACACGCATACGCACACACACACACACGCACCACCCCCCCACCCCCACAAACACACATGAGACAGAACAGGAGAAAACGCCTTCCTGTATCGAGCGCTTTTGTGTTCTTGTGCTGGTGTGCTTGAATCTAGTCGTGGACTTCTTCTCGACCGGCCTCCGAGCTGTCAATGAATCACGAGACGCTTCGTTGATGCACACAGGATACTGAGAAATTCAGTTGCTGCATGTACTTCCTTGGCTTCTTCCGACCCTCCCTTCCCGCCATCACTATCCACCGTCCCTTTCCAATTTGATTTTATCTCACAGCGATTCTTCTTCCAACGGCTCCACCGACCTTCTTTTCCGGTCATCAGAAGAAGACGAGAGGGGGCTACCTGTCGCCCCACAGTCTCAAACGGCTGGTCCCCCAACTCAATCCCGAAAGACTCCAGAAGTCCTGAGGCGCTCCGGTGGGCCTGTGGGCAGAGCAGGAGAGAGAACAGGTCAGTGAGACCTCTCATCAGAGACATCATATGGAAAAGGACGGGGACGGGGTTGGAAACTTGGAAAGGAAAAGGATTTCTTCCATCGTGTGATCTCTTGCGCTCCTTTTGCGGTCTGCAAAGCGCAAGAGAGCAATTAAGTGATCGATTTTTCGAACGTGCACGGCACTTGGTTGGATGCTCCGCCGGGTTTGAGTAGGTCCATTGGTGTCTCTTCTGTTTTCAGCGTCTGCCCTGAACTGATTCTTACACTATGGAAAGCATACAGATGCTTTGAATGGTACAGTCCCACTGCTCTCAACTGACTCTCAGCATGTCGAAGAGCTTCTTTCCCTCATCCACTTTTTGTGCCGGAGTCTGCCGACAGAATTCCGACAATCTTCTCATCATCTGCCAGTCAGCCTGTGCCTCTCTATCAACACCGAGAACCTGCACAGATCAAAATTGTGCTTTATTCTGTATGTGCATTAATGCAGGACTATGAGCGCACTTTTACCGTCTCAATGCCCATTTTCTGTCAACAACGAGGACATCTCAGACATTTTATCGTGAGGGGGTGGACAGAAAAACAAGTAGAAAAACAGATGTTGTCAAGCATTAGGGGCTAGAGAGCGGATCACCAGAATCAGGAGAGTGCACCATGATAATCTTCTAGAAACGGAACCGAAGGCGAGCTACTGGCACTCGATTCGCTCAAGTGACGGTGGTTGAAGGAGTTGGAAGACATAGGAAAGCGTGACTGGAAATATCAAAACACACAGCCATGATGACTTCTTTCTCTTCTTTCTTCTGTCCAGAGCCACACGGCCCACCCAACAGATTTCCGGAGGCAGCTCCACAGTCCTCGTCTTGGACCGCCCACCTGCACCAAGCTCCTCGCTCAACGCCGGAGCGCTCCTTTCGGGTGCCCTCTTTCGGATTTTGCGGTTTGTCCGAAGGATCGGCACCCCCTTGGGCGCATTCAGTGTGATGTTATACAGCTGCTTGAAGAAGTCTCGAAAGGAAATCTGCGCAAGAAAAAGGTTATACCAAAAGGAAAAGGTGGCATGAAATGTTAAACAGGAAAAGGAAGATTCACACCTCAGTCGGTGGGGATACACATGAACACACGCACAGAGAGAGAGAGAGAGAGAGAGAAAGAAACAGACAGTAGGGAGAGAATTGCAAGGGTCGGAGTGCAGGCAAAGAAAAGAAAAGAAAAGAAAAGAAAAATTCAAACGTGCTGCAGTCCGTGTAGACAGAAGCCATCCCTCTCGCCACCCATCCTCGTACGTTTTTTCCAGTCTCCCTCTCGAACTCCGAGTCGATATTCTGGTCCCACAAAATCTCAGAGATTCGGTATCGCTGCACCGGTGAGAAGGAGGGAGGTGACAGACAGGCAACATGTTGCATTTTCAGCAAGTCTGTCTACAGACGCTCCCACACACGCACGCACACCCACACACATACACACGCAGAAAAAGAAACAAAGAGGAGAGAGAGAGAGAGAGAGCGAAGCTGCCTTTTTCGTGCCAAGTGAAGTGAGAATCACGAAAACTAACAAGCCCTTGACCTTCAACCAAAGAAGACAAGACGCCTGGAAACAGCCCACTGGCAGGGTAGAAAAGGAAATCTTTCTGATGTCTTCAAATGGCTTGAGTGACTCAGACGCACAGCATAAGGAAGTCTGTATGTTGAAGAAAGAGCAATGAAACCACTTTACTTGAGGAGAGGCATTAGAAGAGAGAGACGGGAATGAAGGACTCACCTGGGCGTCATTCCCATGCATCGTCACCACATACTTATCCAGCAACGCCTCCTCACACTCAAAACGGAATGCTTCCTCGGAAGAATGATTCCTCTTCCGAATCTTCTCGAGCACCTGCAGGGCAGTCTCGTCCTGCCGCACTTGCTTCCTGCCCTCCAACAGCACCACAGGCGTGTTCTGGAAGAAGTGGATGGGTGCGGAGTAGGTCTGGAAGAGCTTCAGGTTCCCCCTGTTGATGAAGGCGTCGCCCTTCTTGGGGTTCCAGAAACAACTTCCGTCTTTGCGAAATCCCGCAGCTGCACAGAGAAGGAGAGAGAGAGTCGGAAGGACAGACGGATTCGTGTTGTTCGAAAGAGGGAGTCTGGAGGAGTGGGCGTGACTTATGCGGGGCTCTGAATCAGTCAGCAAACGAGCGGCTGCGTGTGTGAATGCAGAAGCACAAAAGCTGTTTGTTCCCTCAAAAGCGAAACAAAATGATAGAATCTTAATTTTGTGGATCCAGCAGCAAATTCGACAATTAAGAGACCCCACAGTAAGCATGCAAGACAGACTATGCGACTTCTGTTTTTCAAACAAGGCGGAGAGAAGGAGGGGCGGGAGGAAGGAAGGAAGGAATGAGGGAGGGGGAATGAGTTAAGGAATGCAAAACAGACAACAAAAGAGAGAGACGGGGGGAGAGAGAGAGAGAGACGGGGGAGAGAGAGAGACGGGGGAGAGAACGAAGGAACGAACGAACGAACGAAAGAAAGAAAGAAAGAAAGAAAGAAAGAAAAGAAGGCAACGAGACAGGATGACGAACCTCTGATAGAAGCGCTGAATCCTCTGTTGAGTAACAGAGCAAGATGCTTCCTCCCCTCCTCATCTTCGAACTCCGCTGGTTGCTGCAGACTCTTGATTCTCATCCTATGGACTCCCAAAGGAGTCTCTCCGTCTCCGTCTCCGTCTTCGTTCTCTTCCCCTTCCCCTCTCAAGGCCTTCTCTCCTCTCCCATCGAGAGAGACGACCTGCATACATTCATTGTGCTTGAATGTCATCGGAATGGTCTTCTTCTGCACGCGTGGGGTTCACTTCTTTTTCACCATTCAACCAAACACAAAAGGACGCCACCAGTCTGTATGGATCCGGAAAGAAGGTCCCATTGACAGACACGTTAACACACGAACGCGAAGACAAGACCACTACACACACACACACACATACACACAC
This sequence comes from Chromera velia, assembly GCA_018398765.1. NCBI lineage: Eukaryota > Chromeraceae > Chromera > Chromera velia. The sequence continues at coordinate 18,090 of JAHBMJ010000609.1, read as the reverse complement.
ACACAGACACACACACACACACACACACACACACACAAACACAGAAACACAAAACGCAGAAGGGCATTCTTCCCTCCCGTCTCCGAATGAAACGTATTCCTCACGTTCAGAGAGAGATTTTGTATTGGAAGGAAGAAAGGAAGGGGGGACATGGAGCGAAGGAGAGAAGCAAAGAGGGGACGCAAGGCAGCACAAAAAGAAGAAACCGGGAACGTAGTCAATAAGAAAGGAGAAAAGAAGGGAAGGAAGTCAGGAAGGAAACGAGAAAGAAAAGAAGAACAAAAAATGGACCGATGGGCCCTCTGACTACAGATTTGCACAGTACAGTTGAAGACACACAAATCTTTCCATAACCTACTCCTTCCACAAAGAAAGAGGAAGGAGAGAGACTGGCTGACTGACTGACCACGTGGACGTCGATCGTCTCTTGATCGCAGTTGATCACATAGCAGTTCCGTCCAGATATTTGGATTTCAGTCGCTCCGCTCAGGGCCTCCAAAATCGCCGCCTTGTTTTTTCCCACCAGCCTGTGTGCAGTGCCGGCTGCGGTATCTATCTGCAAACAAAAGCAGAGTGGAATCAAGGGAAGAACGAGAGCAAATCGGAGGGTGAGAGAAAGGAAGAATGCCTTCTTGGAAGGATGGGTGACTTGAGTACAGGTCTGTTTGCTTCTGTGATTTTTCATTCCGTGTGTCCGTGAGACTTGTGCATGACGTGCGGGACATGCGTGAATGGATAGACGCATGTTCCCCCGTGTCTGATTGAATGCCCGTGCATGTATCGAAGCGACGAGAGCAGAGCAGACAGAGGGAATCGAGGACAGTAAGCAGCTCACCAGTCAACCAAACCCTGTAGGCGTGGTTTACGACTCTATGTGGGGTCGGAGGAGACAGAGAAAAAGCAAAGAACGCGCGGTTCCGTGAGAGACTGACCGGAAGAGGAGGATCGAATTCCACAGCGCAGAAACGGTTCAACGTGGAGTCAAAGGAGAGAAAAAGCAAAGAACGCGCGGTTCCGTGAGAGACTGACCGGAAGAGGAGGATCGAATTCCACATCGCAGAAATGATAGCATTGGGGCCTCAACCGGAGGGAGCGGTAGTTGGTCTGGTGCAGAATCTCGCGGTCAAAGCCAGTACTGGGCCTCTGCCTCAGCATCAGTGAAGCGACAGAAGAGTACAACGTAAGAGTCTACAGCGGCGGAACGCAGTCAGTCAGATGAAAGGGACATCACGATGACAGGCCTCCATGCTTCCATCAGATCACTTTCACAGTCTGATGAGAAGAGACGCCTCTCCAATGCACCCCCCGAAGACCATGTGCTGCGCTTCTTCACAAAGAATGTTCAACCCAATGAAACATCAATGCACTGCTTTAGCTGTCAATACCTGCACGGCTTCTCGAGAAACACAGGTCACAGGGCCACCTCTGCCGACTCAGTTCCTTCGACACCTCACTCTCAGACTGCCGAGAAGATTGCTTCCGAGTTACTGGTCCGAGACTGGTCCGGGGTCCACTCAGTGCGTGTAGTGGGACGCGGCGGCCTATAGCTGCCCCCGGCCAATTTCGCCAAAGCTATAGCAGGCCTTCTATCCGATGTCCATTGACTCGGAGCCTGCTGAGTCGGAGGCTATGTCAGCCGCTATGACACCATACGTGTCTGTTTGCAGTGAAACTTTGCAGTTTTCCATTCAGATGCATAAGTCACGGTTTAGCTCAGTCATCCGGGGAATCGATCCAGTCTAATGGAAGAGGGCGAGACGCCGTCTCCTTTGCAGCTTGACTGGGCCTCTCGTGGTCTTGCCCCTCTCCCCCAGTCCAGCGCGGATCTGTCTGTTCCATATCTTACCACCTTGCCTTGCCTCCTCATCCCTCTCTGTTTGACACACTCCGCCGCGTGCCCGCCACTCTATCTGTCGACGGAAAATAATTCAGAAAAAAGTTTGAGAGCTCACGGCCGTCTCCTGACGTCGGCATGCAGAGAGGAGGCTCCTCGTTCCTGCCGACCGGCCCGGCCTTCTCCCTGTTCCGTCCCCTGTGGTCGAGAGAAGTGCCGCAGAAGGCAACACAGGCTTGGCTTTTGTGCAGACAACGGGCCTTCGGGGTTGGGAGGGAAATCATCAGACATGAAATGAAGAGGCGAGAAAAAGCGCCTTTCATAGTGTACAGATCAGGTCAGCTCAAAGAAACGAAGATTCATTTGTTTCCGGTGGCGCCCCCTTCATTGGATTCCCTGTGAAAAAAAAAGTATCCATGCAAAACGTTTGGAACCAATTCATGCACCAGCACCCCTACTCCCTTTGCTGTGATACTTGACAGCATCCTCTTCTTTGTGTTCTTCTCCTCACCCCCTTTTGACCTCTTTCTTTTGGGAACTTCCGCAGTCTTTGCTTTGTCTTTCCACTTTCATTCTGCTTTTCCGGCTGCAGCAACTTCTTTTTCTCTTCCATATTGCACGAAATCGCCCTTCTCCGAACCGCCGCTCCCCGACGTGAGTGAGTGAGTGAGTGAGTGAGTGAGTGAGTGTGTGTGTGTGTGTGTGAGAGAGAGAGAGAGAGAGAGATTTTGCGTTTGAATGGCCAAGTGATTCTGGGTGTGTCGACCCATGCAGCGGCTGACAACCTGGTGGTGTACCTGGACTTTAAGAAGAACAAAAACGAGTGCTCCACATTTGTGCGAAAGGTGAAGGGGGACCGCGAGGCCTTCAAGAGAGAACTGGAGGCAATCTGTCAGGCACCAGTGATCGACCACGGGGACAAATTTGAAATCAGGGGGAGACACAAGAACATCATCAAACAAGTGGGTAGGGGGATGGATAGTCTCTCTCTCCCTCCCTGTGCATGTGTGAGTGTATGTGTGTGTATGTGAATGGACTTCACGGCAGTCATTTATTTCATTTTAAAATGCTCCTTGGGTGCACGCACGAGCAGAAAGGAATAAAGAGATGAAGCAAACAAATGGCAACGCCGCAGCGGAATGAACAAGAAGTTTGAGAGTCGGAAGACAAAGTCTATAAGGGAAAGTGATGCCGCATTTCCGTGCAGAAAGAAAGCTATCAGACAGCACAGGAGGGTTTCCATTCCACTGGCAGTATTCAGTCTTCAGATTCTGAAGCCATTCTTTCTTCCGTTAAACCTGAAGCCTTTTTTGTTTTATTACGGTCAGTCGTTCAACATTGTTTGATTTCATCTTTGGGTTCCTCGGGCTTGCTCTTTTGAGACGCCGTAAATCTGAATGTTGCCCATCTGGTTTCTTTCCTTTCTGTCTTCCTTCCTTCCTTCCTTCCTACTTCCTTCCTTCCTTCCTTCCTTCCTTCCTTCTTTCCTTCTGTCCTTGTTGTCTTCTTTCCTCGTTTCTTTCTTTCTTTCTTTCTTTCTTTCTTTCTTTCTTTCTTTCTTTCTTTCCGTTCTTCCTTCCTTCCGTCCTTGTCTTCCTTCCTTACTCACTTCCTGCTTTCCTTCTGTCCTTCCTTCTCCCCCTTCCTTGCTTCCTTTCTTTATGTATTCTGTTTGCTTTGTTTGTGATCCTCGCTCAGTACCTTGAAGGGTGTGGATTCTGATCGAGACGTGCGTGATGACTCGGAAGGCATTGCAAGGCAACTGGTCAACCACCGCCACCACGACTGTCGCGGAGCTTTGAGACCCACTTGATTGATTAAACGTCTTTCATGTTTTTTCAGGCCGCTGAGACCGGAAGAAAAAGTGCTGTTACTGCTACTTTTAGCAAGGTAGTGACTAGGGCGCTAAGTGCAGTGCTAGGGGTAGTGATAGCTTTAATCAGTTACCTCAGGCTAGTACGTCGGTCACAATAGACTGAAAATTGCCAGTAAGTCATATCAATTTAATTTAGTATAAGTTATCCTTAAACTTTCGAATTAACTCTAGAATTAATTTAATTGGATAGGATTGGGTTTATACTCTGGGGTTGTCTCGAGGTATACACTGTCACTGGCAGTGGACGGCCGAAAGGTGACAGTTTGAGTAATTAACGGGCAAGTCATGGCTTGCACCGTTTGGCCCACGCTTTGGGTTCACTCGACTAAATTTAACAGGGACCATCAGACCGATTTGTTGTATTTTTGTTTATCATGATTCATCGGATGTTGAATAGTGTTTATCATAAATATAATATAAATTCAATAGTACTGAATTAAGTGTTTTAAATTAAATAAATTTTAAAAATTGTGGCAGAGGTACCGTTCGAGTTACTGACGTATGCCTAGAGTTATGGCGCTGCTAACGTACGGGGCTATAAGATCTGAGAGTCGGACATGCATTGTTCATATTTCTCTTTAGTCTTACATACAGGCAAGACTGTACTTCTGAATTGACTTGCATGCGAACCATTTAATACAATACATGCATGCACATACATATGTGTCATACGCTTGACATGCGCACACTATGTGCAGCTCTAACACTGCCTATAACCTCACAATGCAACATGCCACCTCCCCCAAAGTGTTGTCCCGACACTTTTATATGTATGTACTCAGCTGTTGAACATAGACGGGGGTTGCGAGGTTTATTTCACAAGACGAGAGCGATCAGGCTTGGCGTGCATGTCTCTACAAAGCATTGTCAGAACCAGGTTCGGGACGTCTGATGATGTTTCAAACTTTTGCCTGGTAATTCGGAACACTCTGTCTTCTTTTCTTCTTGTGTCTTTTGACTTCTCTCTCATATACTCTCATCTCTCTTTTTCTTGTCCATCCTGCATTTCACTTCTGCTCAGGTGGAGGGGCAAAGATGCACTGCCTCTTTCATACCTACACACAGTACATTGTCACATGCCCCCTCTCCTCCAGGCCGTGTCTGCACGGCCATGCAGATGAAGTCAAAGGCAGACGCAGCTGAAAAAAAAAAACAAATGGGCTCCATGGATGGAACAGATAATCGAACACGCAAATAAGGCTGTTACAATGGGATGAATACCGTCTCCTCAATCCGATCTCAAGACTGTCGGCTGTACCCCTTCCATTCGGTCATACGTGAACACTGTTGCCTCATCATGTTCTGCCTTATCATGTTTAAGGCAGCAGTACGTTCTCGCTCTTAGCGTTCGAATACCAGTTGCACTCTTTCTTTTTCCATCAGGTCTGATCGAATTCCAGGGCAGACAGGCCTAACTCGTCTCCCCACTTCTGGTGTCTGTGCACTGAATCTCTCTCTATACAGAACTCCACCGGGGGGCATCTCATGATCTTGAGCACAAGCTGAGCGGATCATGTTCAGCAGCGCTGCATGTCTTTCTATTTGTTTTGCCCCTCTCTTTGCTCTCTGCTTCTCTCTCTTTCTCTCTGCTTTTTCTGCGTTTCAGGTTAGTTCTATTCTCCCAATCCTCATGGGAGCAACTTCAGTTTCTCCGGCAATGAACAGCGCTGACTCTGGAAAAAGGGATGCTGCTTTCTGACTGATCTCCCACTGACTGTCTCCGCTTCCCATATCTATATCCTCGTGTCCGGAAAGACCTACTGGCAATACTGCTTCGAATTCAGATTCTCCTGCATTGTTGTACCCTTGAAAGTCAAACGTCGTCCCTGCAGTTTGAACGAATATCCTCCTTGGTCACTTCTCTGGAAACCTAGTGTTGCTGTGAAGCTCTTTGCTGCTGTTTAGGGTTCACTCACCACAATATCACTCTGAGGGCGTTGTGGTCCCCAGTCGTCCGTGGGCGTATGCAGAGTGTGTAAAAGTCTGTGCGCCTTGAACCCATCTGCTTCTTTCCGTTTCACTGAGGAGGCAGTCTGGTTATCATCCGATTTCTTCCCATCTCTCTTGCTGTGTATTTATTCGAGGGCCTTCTCATTCCATTGGGTCTTCGAAAAACGCAAACCACGACGCGTCTTCTTCTTTTTTTCCAGCTGTTCGTCTTGACGCTCCTGAATGATGTCCTTTGATTGCTTGCAACCCTTCCTTGCTCTGTATTTCTTCTTGCTCATGGACCCCAAGGGCAACCATCGCTGCATTTTTTTAGCGACTCCGGACAGAAGAAGACAAACAGACTCGTATCGGTCATCCAGGGTCGCAACGGAGACGTCCTTCAATTCCTCTACACTAGCCTCTACACTCTTCACGAGGAACGCAATTGCACAGAAAATCGGGCCCACTTCTTTATGTGGCCTCATTGATAACGTTATCATAACAATAAGAGAAAGACCTACAAGAACTCTGAAAAGTGAACAAACTCAATACACCCAGAGAAGATCGTCGTCTAGTATGAAAGAATGCCTGCTGTCTGCCGTTGAACGATACAAAGATTCGTCTCTGATCATGAACAGAACAGATTGGTCCCTGACGGATCTGTTCTGCTACCACATAGAGTTATCGCGCTGCTAACGTATGGGGCTATAAGATCTGAGAGTCGGACATGCATTGTTCGTACTTCTTTTTAGTCTTACACACAGGCAAGACTGTACTTCTGAATTGACTTGTATACGAACCATTTAATACAATGCATGCATGCACATGTATATGCGTCATACGCTCAACATGCCCACACTACGTGCAGCTTTAACAATGCTTATAACCTCACAATGCAACGTGCTACCCAGTGCCACCTCCCCCAGAGTGTTGTCCTGATACTTTCATATGGATGTACTCAGCTGTTGAACTCAGACAGGGGTTGCAAGGTTTATTTCATAAGACGGGAGCGATCAGGCTTGACGTGCATGTCTCTACAAAGCATTGTCAGAACCGGATTTGGGACGTTTGATGATGTTTGAAGCTTTTGCCCAGCGATTCGGAACATTCTGTGTTCTTTTCTTCTTATGTCTTTTGACTCCTCTCTCATATACTCTCATCTCTCTTTTTTTTGTCTATCCTGCATTTCACTTCTGCTCAGGTAGAGGGGCAAAGATGCACTGCCTCTTTTATACCTACACACAGTACATTGTTACATGCCCCCTCTCCTCCAGGCCGTGTCTGCACGGCCATGCAGATGAAGTCAAAGGCAGACGCAGCTGAAAAAAAAAAATAAATGGGCTTCATGGATGGAACAGATAATCGAACACGCAAATGGGACTGTTACAGTGGGGTGAATACCGTCTTCTCAATCCAATCTCAAGACTGTCGGCTGTACCCCTTCCATTCGGTCACACCTGAACGCTGTTGCCTCATCATGTTCTACCTTATCATATTTAAGGCAGCAGTACGTTCTCACTCTTAACGTTCGAATACCAGTTGCACTCTTTCTCTTTCCGTCAGGCCTGATCGAATTCCAGTGCAGACAGGCCTAACTCGTCTCCCCACTTCTGGTGTTTATGCACTGAATCTCTCTCTATACGGAACTCCACCGGGGGGCATCTCATGATCTTGAGCGCGAGCTGAGCGGATCATGTTCAGCAGCGCTGCATGTCTTTCTATTTGTTTTGCCCCTCTCTTTGCTCTCTGCTTCTCTCTCTTTCTCTCTGCTTTTTCTGCGTTTCAGGTTAGTTCTATTCTCCCAATCCTCATGGGGGCAACTTCAGTTTCTCCGGCAATGAACAGCGCTGACTCTGGAAAAAGGGATGCTGCTTTCTGACTGATCTCCCACTGACTGTCTCCGTTTCCCATATCTGTATCCTCGTGTCCGGAAAGACCTACTGGCAATACTGCTTCGAATTCAGATTCTCCTGCATTGTTGTACCCTTGAAAGTCAAACGTCGTCCCTGCAGTTTGAACGAATATCCTCCTTGGTCACTTCTCTGGAAACCTAGTGTTGCTGTGAAGCTCTTTGCTGCTGTTTAGGGTTCACTCACCACAACATCACTCTGAGGGCGTTGGGGTCCTCAGTCGTCCGTGGGCATATGCAGAGTGTGTAAAAGTCTGTGCGCCTTGAACCCATCTGCTTCCTTCCATTTCATTGAGGAAGCAGTCTGGTCATCATCCGATTTCCTCCCATCTCTCTTGCTATGTGTTTATTCAAGGGCCTTCTCATTCCATTGGGTCTTCGAAAAACGTAAACCACGGCGCGTCTTCTTCTTCTTTTCCGGCTGTTTATCTTGATGCTCCTGAATGACGTCCTTCGATTGCTTGCAACCCTTCCTCACTCTGCATTTCTTCTTGCTCATGGACCCCAAGGGCAACTATCGCTGCATTTTTTTAGCGACTCCGGACAGAAGAAGACAAACAGACTCGTATCGGTCATCCAGGGTCATAACGGAGACGTCCTTCAATTCCTCTACACTAGCCTCTACACTCTTCATGAGGAATGCAATTATACAGAAAATCGGGCCCACTTCTCTATGGAGCCTCATTGACAATGTCATTGCAACAACAAGAGAAAGATCTATAAGAACTCTGAAAAGTGAACAGACTCAATACACCCAGAGAAGATCGTCCTCTGGTGCGAAAAAATGCCTGCTGTCTGCCGTTCAACAATACAGAGATTCGTCTTTGATCATGAACAGAACAGATTGGTCCCTGACCGACCTGCTCTGCTGCCACATAGAGTTATTTCTCTTTAGTCTTACACACAGGCAAGACTCTACTTCTGAATTAACTTGCGTGCAAACCATTTAATACAATGCATGCATGCACATACATATGCGTCATACGCTTAATATGCGCGCACTACATGCAGCTCTGACAATGCCTACAACCTCACAATGCAACGGTACGTATATAAGGGGCATACGGGGCTCATAAGTAACAATAGCTTCTGGTAGAGAGTACTCTAGCGCTACTATAAGACTTGTCAAAATCTACATAGTTCCGAGCGAAAATTTAGTAAGTCTGTCAGTCAGACCTCATGCGATGACTCTTAGAATCAGACCTACTCTTATGTTTGATCTGGTGATTGCATCACTACGTATGCTCATATATTGATCAGTTATTATACGCGCGCGCCCGCGAGCTATGCCATTCTCATGCAGGCCGAGGCTGCTAAGCTAAGCGATGCTAATTCTAGTTCAGTGCTCCACAAGCCCAGACTTCCTAGCAATCACCTCACACATGTCCGCCTACTAGACCAACGTCCATGCTTGGTTCAAATTCAAGTATGCACCTCACACATGTTTGCTCACAGGGAGGGTACATAGGAATATCAACAATTTACAATGCATCAAACAAGGCATCAGACAATATATCCGACAATACATCAGACACTCTGACTCATAACTTTGGCCTGAGACTCTCCTTGTGCAAGTCTCCTCTCGCTTTGACATCGATCCGCACTTCTGCGATCTCATCTGAGGGCATGCTTCCCAAGCATGCACAAGCGAGATCAAAGATTCATTCACGTGGTTTTTGCATCCAATGCATCGCAAACGCAAAGCATTTATGCATGCAACTGTCTTAGAGGATTCCAGTGATTTCTGACTGGATGCACTCACTCTCTCTGTCTAGAATCTTCCCATTCAGGGTCACTGGAAGGACTCACTTAATCACTGATATTCACTGGGAGACTTCACGACAGCATATGCAGTGCTCAGCCCACAATACACGTGCAGACAGGGGATAGACTTGAGTCACTGGTCGTCATTTTTCCTTCCTTTATCTTCTTTTGACCGAGTAGATATCACGCAATGCAGCCAGCTGTAAATATAGGTGGCAAACAAAACATGGCCACTCTTGTATACGCTCCGGGCACTCCCCAAGCAATGCACACACACTCGGTTTCTCTTATATGAAGCGATCGCAGACAGAGTATAAGGAGCTCAACTGCACATACTCAGAAGACTCGAAGCTTTGAAAGCTCTATGGAAGACTGCACGCTAACTGAGCATAACAGTCGTCTCAGAGGTTATTAACAAAACACCATCTAGTCAGATAGAAAACAGAAAGCACACATTCCTAAAAATCACTCGAAGTGTGCCCTTTGACTGCAAAAATCTTAGTGAAGCTCTCTTCTTTCTTTTTAAACAAACCAACACAGATCGACACAATCCTTCATTCCCGGTAACAGACTGAGCTCTCCCGTTCTGCGTGAATGGTCATTGCCCGCTGCCCTTGGATGCTGCACAGCTCACCGCAGCCTGGCCAGCTGCAGGGCCAGAGAACTGCACAACATCTTGAACAGTCCGACCGAAGTCGAACGCAGTGTACGCCACTCTCGAAAACAGCAGAACATTGGAGATCTAAAGTATCAATCTCTCATCCTTCTTTTTTTTCTTTTCTCTTTTTTTTTTTCTTCTCTTCTTTGCTTTGCAGAGTGTCTGATTCTATGTGTTTCCTTTCTTGATTTCCCTTTCAATCCTTTTCCCTCTTTCTTTTGCTTTCAATATTTTCCCATACTCAGACAAACAGAGGGAAAGCTTAAACAATAGAAGTCAAGAAAGCAAACAACCTCTCACAAGTATTCAATACCTTCACTCTCTTAGTCTCTGTCTCTCTTCTCTTTCTTTTATTGCTCTTTCACTTTCTTTTCTCCCCAACTATCTCTCCTCCCCATTCATCTTTCATAAATAGAGAAAGAAAACAGTCAGAGAGATGCAAAGAGACAGAAACATTCATTCATAAACAAGCCTCCACACCATACTCACTCTCACCTCCCTCAAAGCACACTCTCGTCAGTCTCCCTCTCTTCCTCCATCTCCAACCCCCACTACAATAAAAGTCTGCAGCCTCCAAAGTCTTCTTCCAACTTAGAAGCCTTTCGCAACTGCTCTGCCGTTGAGTAACACAGCCGCGGTGCCCCCATGGCACTATTATGTGTGATTAGCACGCGGCACTCAAGTTCCAGAGCTTCTCCACTCCAGTAATAAGACTGAGAGTAGAGATCCTTCCTCAGTCAAGTCTCCCCCTTTTAATGTATATATTATTCTCTCTGTTCGCAAGAGGAAGAGACCTCTGTTCTCTTCAAATGGAAGCTCCTATCCTCCTTGGGGCACTTTCTTGGTGGGCAACAGTTGCTCTGATCGATGACATCACCAGAGGTCAATATCTGTCTCCTTGATCTTCTCCCTCACTTCTCCCTCATTTCAACTCCGGCTCCTTCTCCTTCTACTCTGGTATGTTTTTTAACTCTTGCTCTCTCACCACAAGCGGTAGAAAACAGAAACATGCCTGGAAAGTCTTCAGCTCCTCATTTTTCTCGAAAACTCCACAACATTCAAGATAAAACGAAACAACATATCGAAGCTGAAAAAATTTCAATTTGTCCTAAGCTGTCAAACCTCTGGCTGCCACCGCACTCTACATATCCTGGTACTTCACATGGTAACCCCACTTGCCTTCGACAATCTTTATTCTTTCATCTCAAGAGATCTCACCACACTGTCTGCCTTTGCTAGTACCCCTGTGCAACCAAAAGCTCTGCTAACCAACTGTAAGAGGCGTACGGGGCTCTTAAGTAACAATAGCTTCTTGTAGAGAGTACTCTAGCGCTACTATAAGACTTGTCAAAGTCTACATAGTTCCGAGGGAAAAGTTGGTAAGTCTGTCAGTCAGACCTCATGCGATGACTCTTGGAATCAGACCTACTCTTATGTTTGATCTACTGATAGCATCACTACGCATGCTCATATATCGATCAGTCATTATACGCGCGCGCCGCGAGCTATACCATTCTCATGCAAGCCGAGGCCGCTAAGCTAAGCAATGCCAATTCTAGTTCAGTGCCCCACAAGCCCAGACTTCCTAGCAATCACCTCACAGTACGTTTCTAGGTAAGCTTGACGTTGCGTGCACTTTCCACGCAGTCCTGACACGATTGCTTGATATTACATGACATAATTACATGCCAGATTACATGCCAGACCTTCACAATGCTATGAATATAGTTCTAAGTCCTGATGTAACAATGTTATTCAAGTTGATTGCATAAGATATTGCAAATTTTTTTACTCTGACATTTTTGATTTTATTGATAAAACATGCAAGAATTTGTGCACAGGCGGCTGTCAGGCGCGGCTGAGGCACCATGCAAGCATGCAACCTGAACTGCGAGTTTGGCACTCTCTGTCAGATGACTACCTCGTTCTCGGAAACCTGAAAAGCCCCCCCATTGTGTCCATTGTTGTTGTTGTCGTTGTCGTCGTCGTGGCTGCACTCGCTTCCTGCCGCAACTTCGCCGCCACATACCCCCGTAGAAAGGACTCAAAGTCGACTTTCCCTGCTTACAAGGTTGGGGGAAGAGCAGCAGGCAGAGTGAGCGCGAGAAAGTGAGAACCAAGACATTCATACCGAATCATAAGCATTTGATCACGCGTCGTTGTAATTTGTGGTTCTGTGGATAGAAGGTTGAGATAGGAAGCATTGAATAGTGACTGGCCGGTTGGCTGACTGACCAACTGTCCAATTGACTGATGGACGGACCGATCGTCTGGCAGACTGACCATCAGAGAAAGGCCCAGCCCATTTTCCGATGGCCGCGCCCATTTTTTCTTTTGTGATCGCTTGAGTGCCGTCTCCAAACCAGTCCATCCATACAACATTCACCACAGCCCTGCACAAGAAAAAGGAAAGATGTACACACACACACACACACACACACGCGCGCGCGCGCGCGCGCGCGCACTCACACATATACCAGAGAGAGAGAGAGAGAGAGGGGTAAAAAAACGCAGGGGCAGCAGGAAAGACGAGGAGAGACATACCACAAAGACTGAACTCCGAGACGAAAAGATGAAAATGTTCAGCGCATAGCACCAACACAGTGAGTGACACGACAAAGCGCTGCAAGGACTATATGGGACTGTATCAGTGAGATTCAACCCGGCATTTCACTCGCATATCTTCTGGTCTATGGAAACGAACTAGAGAAGCGACTGACGGATCAATTTCTTGCGACGCCATTTGCCCTGTCGTCACTCGTCGTGCATCACTTTTGCTCCTCTGCCTCTTTTCCGTTCTCTGAAACACTCCTTCTAGACTTTCATCACCATCATCCTCCCCCCCTGAAGATCCCTGCCCCCTCTCTTTCGACGACTCTGAGGGAGAAGTCGAAGAATCGGAACCCAAAGAAGAAGAGGTCGATCGGGATAGCTGACGTTTTTTTAATTCACGTGCAAACAGCTCATCTATATTCAAAGACTCTGTGTCAGGCTTTGCTTCTCGTTCTCCTCCCCCCTCCTCTGGTTGAGACACATCGTCAACCCAATCGTCATCTAAGGCCTTTCTTGCTTGTTTCTTTACTGCATCCCATTGGGCGTCTCCTAGAGGATCGTTCTGCAGCTTCTTCCGTCGTTCTTCCTCTTCCTTCTCTTTGGCCTCGGCCAGCTGTCTCTGCTTCTCCTTCTCTATCTCACCCCCTCCCGATCCCAAAGGAACCCCAATCATGCCCATGATCCCCCCCCCAGGCTTGGCGAAGAACTTTCCCAGCTCTCCTCCAATCAACTGATTCTTCACAAAGCTGCACGGACACGAAGATGGACTGCGTGACTTCTCCTTCTCTGTTCCTTATGACAGATATGGATAGAAAAGCGGACAGAGAAACAAACAGTCAGACAGACAGACAGATATGCAGAGGAATGGACGGACGGTCGGATGGAGAGAGACAGTGCATTTTCGATTCTTCTGTGACCCCTTTGCCTTTGCACTTGGTCTGCATCAGGCTGTCCTTGCGCTTGATGTACACAATTGTGGGCAAAACAAAGGAAGGAAGGAAGGAAGGAAGGAAGGAAAGACCGAAAGACTAAGATCCGGAAAGAAGACACAAAGACTGGCAGGCAGATATTTCAACAGACAATGGCCTAGTCAGGTCAGTTGCCTTCTTTTCCCTCCGCTTCCAGTGACCAGGATTGGTTGAGAGTCGTGCAAGCGCAAGAGAAAAGCGTCTTGTCCGTTTGCAGAAGAGTATCACAAACACACCCACACACCCCAGCTGGCTGACTCATGGATGAATCTAGGGTCCATTCCCTTCTGTTCCATTTGGATGATTGCTGTGGAGATCACAGGAGCCAGGCCTCTGTTCCCACTCGACATCTTCAGCACGTAGCGCTGAGAGAAGGGAGGAACGAAGCAGAGAAAAGAAAAAGAGGAATAATTAAGGGAATGATCATGAAGAACAAAAAGATGGAAAAAACTCACAGGGGAATAAAGGGCAACGAAGGAGATAAAGGAACAACGAGAGCCTTGCGGGACAATTGTGCACTTAGTCGGACAGGGGTCGGCCGATCCACACGAAAAATATAGAAGACCATACAAAGACACTCTTGCTTTCCACGTTCAGCGAAGAAAGAGCGCACAAACGCAGAAACAAGGAAGGAATGGATCAAGTGGAATTCTACAGAAAGCGATGCTCACATAAGAGAGTAAAGACGTCTGTCAATCGGGGCAAAAAAAAAAAAGAGAAGGAAACGAAGACCCAAAGTGAAAAGGATCAAAGCTATCCCGGTTTCATCTCCAAAAAGAAGAAACAGGGCACATCCAACAAACCCACACACATGGAATTTTGCGTCGTTGCGAGGGATGATTTCCAGAGCCTGCACACTCATTGTCGTGGGAGTCAAACGCAGACAGAGAGAGGGAAGGAAAGAAACAGAGGGCGAATGCTTTTTCCCAGGGTCTTTTGTCAAGATGTCTTTCTTTCAACGGACTGTCTGTCACTTCTCTGTCTGTCTCTGTTTCCGTTCTCTGGTCTCTCGTCATTTATGACGCAACTACTGCGAATGACTTGGCGACAGACCGCTTGAAAGAACTGATGCGTTCAGAGTCTCAGTGAAAGGCATTGCAATTGACTCATTGACAAACGGACGGCCAGACGGGCTAACTCAATGACGAACGGACGACGAAGCGCATCGAAAGAGGGGACACAGGACTGACGACTGAATTTGCTTCCATCATTTCGTTCAATAGAGGTTTCAAAACTGCCGTCTCGTTTTGGTAGACAGGCCATCTGAGGGGAAGTCTCTTCAAACGATTCTGCATGCAGGGGAAAAAAGAAAAGGGCAAACAACGTGGCTTGGAAGAATGAAAAGTACAAAAACGGCTCACACGCACACGCGTTATATCGCGCAATATTGAGCGAAACGCGAGTGTAGAAGGAATCGCAGAAAAGAAAACATCCACACTCTTACAGACGCACTCACTCACTGACAATGAGAGAAAGCAGGGCGTGCGAGGAGGCACAGAGAGACAAACAGCGAGAGTAGCCCTTTTGCTGATTCCCACAGCTAGGCGCGTGTACACACATCCAATCCCCTCCTTACCCACCTTCAGAGTTGTAAACCCCACTTCCTCCTGGTTCACCCCCTGGTCGGACATGAACAGTTTGTGCCACTGCCGGGAAGGCTCAGTCTGCATCTCCAGCCTTCCCTGGATAGAACTGGGGGCACCTGCACGTGTGTGTGTGCGTGTGCATATTGCGTGTTAATCTATGTGTGCGTCTTCATGGGCACCTGGAAGCTCGCATTGAGCGTGTGAGCAAGTGACAGCGTGAAAAGAAATGAGAACGGAAGACAGGAGGGTGGCAAGAAGCGAGACGAAATGGGAGGCAGAGCAGACAACAAAGAGACAACAAAGAGTCAAATGCCCTTATGCAAATCAGTACAGTACTCTTGAAACGAATTAGTGAGGTAGTAAATAACGAAGTGGAAAGAAAGGAAGGAAGGAGTTTTCAGAATAGAATCTGACAAAAGAGAACCACAAAAAGCCAGAACCACCAGCACAACGCCCATGCAGACGGACCCTGAATGTACATGGCGTAAGGTTCTCCCTTTCGTGACTGCTCGGGTGTCGGGGGATAATAATCCTGCAAGCATGAACATGCGCAGTACGACTGCTTCATTCCTATGCTTCTACAGAGAACGTACGCAGGGCAATAGTCAGCATTGGACCGCTCTCCTCGCCACCTTTGGTTCCTTTTGTCACAATCTTGCAGGGTACATTGCACACACGTGCCACCGTACCACAATTGGGTGCAAGTTGCGCAATCCTTCTCTGATACGTTGACATCTCAACTGCCGTCTCGTTTCCCCGTCTCCATCATTCTCTCTCCAGCCTTCCATTCTGCCCCCTCCGCAGTCCGCCTGTCGTTCCCCACAAGATCAACTGAAAGTTTCAAGCGCACAAGCGGGAATTAAATCTCCACACGGAGGACTTGGAACGTGCAGAGACGCCACTCACCTCAGCAAGACGGCCGAAGAGGAGCATGAGGTCCCTCAATTCCGCGTCAACCTGCACAGAATCGAAGAGAACACGTTCATACAAAAAGTCTAGTAAGGAAACAATGCTCAACATAGCACAGACCTTGGAACCCTAGAAGCAGGTCGGTGAGACTCCCTGCCTGCCTGACTGACATAGATCGCCTTTCCCCTGCTCTCTCCGATTATTTCATCGAGACGGGATCTTTTCGACCCTGGGGGAAAGTTGAAGTTGATGTACGCAGCTGGTGCTTTGACGGAGGGTGATGGTCTTCTCACTGGATACAGAGAGAGACTGGTGGGAGAGCCTTTCTCTTCCCTGCTCCTCAAACCTCCCGAAAGGAGACAGAACGACACAAACAACAGAAATCGAAGAGAGAGACGTATACTCATGTTGCACGAGAAAGAGACTACCAGGAACTTCCTATTTTGCTGAGATGCTCAGGTGGTGATTGCACGATCCGATTTGTTGGATGATTGCACACGGGCTTTTCTCACTCAGAGTCCTCCATTCCACTCTCCTTAGTCGAAGACTTTGCCTGACCTTGAATTGTGGCCGCGCAGTAATGTGTGCGGCGGCGCATGCATGTAATAGAAGATCGACCCATTAATTATATTTAATTATATATATAACTTGCGGTCCGCGCGCGCGGCGCCGCCATACGCCGCCACCTTGAAGTTAATTTCAGTCTGATATAGTCTGATCGATCATTGGAGAGTCAATATCATTGAACAAGTGTCCCATGCACCGGTCGCGATTCATTCATTGAGTTATCGACAGTCTCTCCGACTGCAAGCTTGACAGGAACGAAGCACGGTCACAGACAGGTGCGAAGAAGAAGACACCGAAAAAGAAGCGACACTCAGACAGGAAATCCCTTGGAGACATCGATAGACAAAAGGATGGGACGTCTCCTCTTGCCTGTTGTGCTCTTCGCTTCACTCCTCGCTGGCTGCAATGCGCACCTGGCGTCGACGTGCGAGACAGCAGAGGGTGTTTGTCAAACTGATGCGCCTCAACTGCGCCCCAGTGGACTGGCTCTGCCGCCCATGGGGTGGAACACATGGAACATTTTCGGGTGCAAACCTGAACTTGTGAACGAGAAGGTGATCAAGGAAGTGGCAGACACAATCGTCCGAACAGGTTAGTCAGGCAGGTTGCCTTCAATTTTCCTTTCTATCGTTTGTCCAAGTCTCTATGTGTACCTTCAAGACTTGCAACAAGAGACATTCTTTTGCTGCTCACGAAACTCTATGCTGGTACAGAGAATTTAGAGCATCAGTGTTGCATCTGTCAGATCGATACACCAAGGACACAGGAACTCGAGCAAGGTGTGCGTGGGGTGCTATGACCGTGTTTTGATCCTTCGCAGTGCGTGCTGTGCTAATTGTTAGAAGGCTCAAGAAAGAAAGTGTTGCTTGCACAAGAGGGATCCAACGCCAGAGACATGAGAGAGAATTTCGATCGTCATCTCTGTGTACCTGTTCTCTTCAGTTCAGCTTATTCCTTCTCCTCATACCACACCTTCTCCACATCTTTGACCAAGCGTGTCCTATGAAGCACTTCGGCGGGATTTGACAACGGTGAAAGAAACAACAGAGACCATTTTCCCCATTCCTTTCTTCCTTCCTTCCTTCAACCCTCCGTGGCTTCCTTTGCTTACTCGCTTTCTTGATTTTATTTCAGCAGAACGATTGTGCTTCGGCCCAATTCCGCCCATTCAGGTCTCCGTGACAAGGGCTACGTGTACGTGAACATCGACGACTGCTGGACTGAGAAGACGCAGACGCGCACTCCAGAGGATCCAAAGGAAGAACTCAGGGCAGACCCGCAACAGTTCCCTTCGGGCATGAAGGCCCTGGGCGAGTACATCCACTCACAGGGCCTGAAATTTGGAATCTACTCGGACTGTGGCACGAAGACCTGTGGGGGGTATCCGGGGTCTCTGGGGTTTGAGGAGACGGACGCGCAGACATTCGCCAATTGGGGGGGTCAGCGGCGTGTGCATTTATATGTGCCCTTTTTCATTTCCTCTCTCTCTCTCTCTCTCTCTCTCTCTCTCCCTTTCTCTGTGTGTGTGTGTGTGGGC